>PHWZ01000087.1:0-98555 GCA_004379285.1 Botryotinia calthae | reverse complement strand
CTTTTTTTAAGACCCAAGAATCGATACGTAAATTGATACGTAAAAGTTCAATTATATAAAGAATTGACAAAACAAAGAGCTCCGAAACACTGGCGAGGGTCCTCGCCCCCCCAATTTGTGTTTCCTTATATAAGTACATAGCTTCTCATAGATAATAATGATTAAGAATAATTACAACGATAATAGATTAAAGTTCTTTGACACTTGTCAACCAAGTTAATGCCAACACTAATCTACTGCGAGATACAATGCATAAATGTTTCAGCCCTCCAGGCTGTATTTCGTAGTCTTGATATAGTAGATCACGATACGTAAATAGAATTGACCGGACTCCATCACAGCAGATAGAGTTTTATTCAAGGGAGGAAAAAGAATATAAAGAAAAGATGCTTCACAGGTGTCATTCCAGGGACACCGGGCTAAGAACGGCGACAACCAAGCTTTAGTTTAAATCACCGTTCCATCATTTTAACCTGACCGGAGTCCGAACCAAGCTTGATGTAAGACTTCCGAAACTAGATCGAAGCTTGAATCTATCTTTAGTTGAAAGTAGAAATTCAGCCTTCTTTCAATATTCAAAGGAGGTTTCAATATTACTTTTTATCTTGACTCAGTTCTTCAGCTCTTGAACTGTCAAAAATGACAAGTGAGTTGTTCTGATCAATTCATCTTTTTCCTTTTCTCCTTGTTTGCTTTTACCCGAATGCAGGAAGGGGGTAAAGTGAAGAGGTGGTTATTAAGCGGACTTTACGAATTCCCATGGTAAGATTTGTTATAGGATATAACAGATTGAATACGAACTGAAAATATGACGTCCAAAATAGCGTGCAGCCAGTGGGCGGAATTAAGATGATACCAGCATCTAATTGGATAATGATTCAAGATACATACCTCATCTCCACGTTATAATCTAATGTCTCACGGTTGGTAAGAGAGATGATCTCCTATAACTCCACTTATAAACCAGCTAATTCTAAGAAAAGAACTTCGGCCTGCCCTTTCCGTCATTCACCGCTGATTCTCACCGGCAGAATTCCCCGGTCAATATCCATTTAGGGAAACGGTGAATCTTCATCCCTTGGAAACATAACAACCACAGAGCCCGTTCCTACAGGTATCATGATAGCTGGAAGAACGCTTGCATTAGATACGGAGTCTGCCGAATGCACATATAAAAAACGTAAATCCTCCAAAGAATTCAACATTTGAAATTCTTGATGCAATGCGGCAGTTTCCTTCATATCAAAGCACAGCCTCCTAGTGCCAAAGCTAATAAGCTGGCTTCGCCACCGCCCGGTGTGGGTATGCGGTGTTCAGTCACCACTTGCCTTGACCGAACCACCAGCACCGGCAATCCTTTCCGCTCCATGTCCGCCCCATGTGAATAAAGATCCATTTTCAACTACATTCCTTCGTGTTCTTCGTGGAATACATCACGATTTCTGGTAATAAATACGCTTAATACTTCCCACCTTTGATGCTACCCAACTCAATGTCCAAACGACGAGCTCATACTAATTCTTCAAATGGCTGCACGCAATGCAAAAGAAGACGTGTGAAGGTTAGTCTGTCCCATTACTTTACTTGTTGCCAATGTTTTTGCTTTTCGCTTTTTGTTCTTTTGAAGCATACTTCCTGCTTGTATCAGGCTTTCCAATAGTATAGACTGTAGTCCGACAACAAGAGGCTTGAGATTTCAGAATTCAAACAGTACGTCTCAGTAATGTGAATTGTTGAAATCATTTCGATACTGAACTGCTTTTAAATATGGAAGTACTTCGGAACATCAATAGCCTACATCTAGTCCACTAGTCGAAACTACTCAATATTCTGTTCGGAATGTTCGGATTTGACATTTGACTTGTTAGATTTTTAAACCGAGCTGTCGCTGATATACAAGATTTAAGTGCGACGAAACACGGCCGTCATGTGCAATTTGTGCAAGACGGAGTGAACCATGCAGTTACCTCTCGCAGCCACCGAACCAGACACAGAGCAAATTTTCTGCTGGGTCCTCGGCTCAGTCTTCACCCACAACTTCGAAGTTCGAAGACGATAACATTAGAGCTCTAGAGCTAAGATTGATGCATCAGTATTCAACCTCTACATCCATCATACTTTCCAAAGACTCGAGAGATGTGTTGTTTTTCTGTGATGTTATGGTCAAACACGCAATTGAGAATACATTCCTGCTTCATGCCGTCTTAACCTCCGCCGCTATTCACCTGTCGACTGTTGAGACTGACAAATCACAATATTGGGTCGCTACTGCATTACAGTATCACAACCGAGCAACAGTTGGTCTCAATGAAGCCTTGCAGAATTACTCATCTGCTTCAGATGCAATAGCTCTCTGTTCCCTGACCATGGTTATAAATTCTTTGTCATTGTCGACAGAGAGGTTTGGGGGCGAAGAAATTGACCCTGTGACTGACCTGATTCAAACACGCAAATTACTTCAGGGGGTCACAGTCTGCTTAGACCAAATAATAGGGGGTGACCTGTGGGGCGGTTCTTTTGAGGCTTGGAGGGACCAGCTGATTCTAAAGTCCTCTAATCCGAAAGACACGATCCATAGGGACCTTCTCACACATATTGATAACAAAAATTCCATTTTTGGGCACATGGGTATATTTCTAAGCCAGCACGAAAAGTTTCCGGAATATCAAACCAGAAATGATAAATTGCTCCAGTATGTACAAATGCCATCTACTCTTAAATATAGATCTTATCTAGGCTGTTCGCTGACTTGGAACATCAGGATTGTACTGCATAAGATGAATGAAATGGCTACCTACATAGCTTCCATTGAAAGTGAACATAAGAATGAATATTTAAACGCTTGTACATCACTCTTCACGGAAACGGAACTTCTTCGAACAGAACACGGCGCTACCATCATAACATGGCCATTGGCAATCAGCGATTCTCTGATATCTCTTTTGTTGAACAATGACGACATAACAATGCTAATATTCATGCATTATGGAGTAGCGCTATATATAAGCACTATGCATAGTTTCTCTAAAGGCGCCGGAAAGCATTTGGTAGAAAAATTATCGCTATCACTCGAGGCAAAACGTCCGGAATGGATCGAGGTGCTACTATGGGCAAGAACCTCTGTTTCACGGGATATTTAGGTTTTGCCTTTTTGTGCTCAGTCTACCCATCGCGGAATTATCCTGCGAAACTTTTGTATTATAACTTTACATTCTCTTGTCATAAGTAACATTAAAAGTCAAATAAGAATAAATTTCCAGTATCTCTTCGGCCTTCCGCTAAGGTCGAAGATGAGGAGTAATAGAGTAATAGACAACGATGATTCATCGTCAATCCATGTTTGCTCATGAAAATACATGGCTACGCTCATCCATCTTCAACTGTTGGTTGTGTACTTTGAAAGTACTTCGATATTAATAACCTTCATTATGAGTGTCACAACAGCTCTTGTCCCTCCTCAGTGTGGAAAACCCCCTCTAGTCTTTTATTTTAAAACTTTGAAACATATTTATGCGTCCGGACTCAATATTATCGGCTACAATAGCAAGAAACGAGTAGTCAGACTGAGCTAACTTGACCTTTTTACAAGCAGATCATTTACTTCGATGCGTCTTTGGTCGTTACGGATTTCTACCCTACCAAGGTAAGATCTTACATTCTGCCAAGTAGAAAGTCTTGGGATAGGTTGATAGAAGTAACGGAGATGATAAAATTTCCAAAATGAGTGTCTAATATTAAGCACCTACGTATCTATATCTTATGATTATCAGTTTTATTTTCACAAAATGACTGAAATTCAAGCACAATTCACTTAGCGAATGGCTCAGATTTCTAGCTTAACAAGATACGAACAAGCTATCAGACTGGGCTTATAATAAGGATACTTGTAGTTCTGATTTATGTTACATCGCATATCTGTTCTCGGTATTACACGTTGCTCATCTCGGGAAAAACATCAACGAATCAGTAATGGCTCAGTACTAACTCGCGGAATTGGCCATTCGAAGTCTTGAGAAAACTTTTGTTGCATATCTACATTCACATCCTACGAGCTTCATCCCGACAAGTTGAGAGCCCATAATCTAGACTATCAGAAATGAAAAGCTTGGTTAATGAACCGGTTCACATCCAATTTCTTAGCTCGAGTACATATTTGACTGGTCTCTACGATTCGACCATTCATGGGGGCCCGAAAGGCTTTGTTGCATATCTGATATCCCGTGTCACAGACTGTATCCTTACAAAATTATAACTGGCGAGCTGGTATTCAAAATAAAAGAATCCAGATCACTAGTTAGTTTAATGTCTCCAAGTATAAAGAAGTACATCATCGGTATTTTCAATATAGCCATTCAGGGTCTTGGCATTATCATTGTTGCACATCTGACATTTTATATTACAGGCTTCACCCCTATAAACTACAGGATCGAGAGCGGGGTTAATGGAGATTGAAAGCCAGTTATGGAAACATATTAGCGAAGAGACAGAAATGGTATATAAAATAATGATAGAAAGCTATACCACTAAACTACCATGCTTCTATGGGCATGAATCTCGGTCTCATTATGAACTATATATATTCCTTCCTAGTACTAGCTCCTTCTCTGACTGCGACATGGGTTAAGAGACTGACAAGCAGCAACCTTAGTATAAGGTGAATTTTGTACTTGAATTGTAATTATTTCTATTTACAGAAAACGTATCGACTAGTGAACAAATCATCAAATCCTGGTTGTGAAGTGTTATGGTCTAATTTCCTAGATCGACAGTAAGCATAGCAGTCATTCATTCCTAGTTAGTAAGTCTCACAATTTATCTTTTTAAGTTTCGAATGTTGTTTGTGGTCTCCCGAAATCACAAAGAAACTCCCATGCAGATCAATTAGGAATTATCTAGATGTGAATGTACTTGAGATGGCTCATTCTCTTCCAATAGGTATGGGTGTATATGACTAATTGTTCGTCAAGTAGTAGGGTAATAATTGTGTAATTATTCTTTTCTCAGTGAAGAAATATACAGGATGACTGAGTTAGGAAGTTTTATGGTTCGACTATTGCCTTGATCTCTATAGAAAAACAAGGAATGTGGTCAAATTAGGAAACTTTAGGTTTCGAGAAACATATTTGAGACAACTTATTCTGGAAGAGGCAGGGAAAATAGATCAGAACTCGAAGTAGACCATAACCTTGGGCTCTGATATTTACCAAATATTCCGGTAATATCCGTTCAAGATACTGAATTTTATGAATTATCATAGTCTTCCACTTATTGATATATGGATTAGTAGTTGGTGGTGGACATAGATTTACGTTAATCATAAAGATATCCAGATAATGAACAAGTTTAGTGGACAGGTTGCTGTTGCTTTAATATTACGTGGCTTAATGTCACTATTCCACTACTGCTAGCGTGATGTGCTAAGTGAATATGTCTATGATGCGCCAAAGACTAAACGACTTTTCGCACCAGGGTTAAAACCACTTTACCGAAACGTCAGTATGTATGTTCATTGAACTACAATCATTATTAGATATAGGATTCAAGATCATTGAGTAGATTTGAAAATTAGAGTGATATAGATATAGATGGAGTGCATTGTTTGAGTTGATATTAGAATCAATGTCCATTGAAGGCCAGGAAACCAAATATCCATTTTCCCCAACCACTTCCCTGGATTTAGAATCCCCTTGTCACTTGTCCAAATATTCAGATACACTGGGATCCCCTAGATTTCCCCCCTCAATTCCACTAGTCTTCTTATCTGTTATCCAGATACGCAACAATTCCCAAAAGATACCCCTAGAACCACACCAAGACCACACTAGAAAAGCAGCTCATCATAATGACTCTCTTAATTATCTCTTATCTCTTATCCAGAAGTGCAACGAATTCCTCAAACTCTCCTTCTAAAAGCAGCTCATCATACCGAATCTCTTATCTCTTATCCAGAAGTGCAACAGATTCCTAAATCCTCCCTCGAAATCCATACTAGAACCATACTAACCTAGCCTTTCCTGGCTCAAACGTGACTTCTGTCTCTAGCTTCCCCTCTCTACCAGTCAAGATATTCTATTCTATCCCTTAAGAACTAACTCAACAGGGTATTCTCCAGAGATGAAAAATTATCATCAAACATTAAGGTTCGAGAATTCCGATTTTCTCAGCTTCTACACCTACCTTATAGACAGAAATCCTTCCTCCTGGTTTACCAGCTCAAGAATTACTAAGCATTGATCAATTTATATCCTCGATTCCTCTAGACTACTATCCTGATATGTAACAAAACTTCCTGAGGATGGTATCCTAATAATGATGATTGAAATTTGTTGATTTTAAAAAGTTCTTACAACAAAATGCGAGCTGAGTGAGTGAAGAGACACAATCCTCGAGTTTGACGTCGTCAGAATAATGATGATTGGAAGTCTACTTCGTCTCTATCTATTCTGCCTGGGAGAAATGGGATGAAGAAATGACGTACGAGCCGAGATTCGTTCCTCCAGAACTCCAACACACTTCTCTTGCCCCACCCTCTCATTCTCTCACGGTTCACTTCTCAATGTCTCCAGTTCTTTAACTAAACCACCAAGCCTACCGACTCAATTCATTCAATCAATGAACCTTCCTTCTATGTACGCTTGACCGCAAAGGACAGAAGCTCCTCTCTCGCCAGCCCAAGTATCAAAAGACACGAGAGTATATCCCCTTCCCTTCTACCGAAAAAATTCAACGATGAAAAGATTCCCCTTACTCTCTTCAGAAAACTCTACTTTTGAATGATCAACATAAACCACACCAACCATCCTACCATCTCTAAACATGTCAGGATACCCCCATAAGATCACATCTATAGATACGCAACAAAAGCCATACCATTCCCTCTAAAAGCCATGAGTGGATGCTAACAAATATACTAATCGCACTTGTCAAAACCAGCGAGGGAGTAATCCGTACCGGCTTGTAGATTTCCATGCAGTGATCTCCCACTTGTCAGGATACCCCCGTAAAGACATAGATGTAGACATGCAACAAAACTTTTCCTAGCCATTCTCTCCCTCTAAATGGATAGGTTTTGGGTCACATCAGAACACTGATTCGCAAGTGCTAGAGTTAGGAAGCGACCATTCTTCTTATTCAAATATCCCGGACTAAGCAGCCGATCCTTGAAATTTTCAGCAGAGCAGGGCCAGTTCGATTCATGACCGAGTTGATACCTCCATTACTATTTTCTCAAGACCCCAATAGGGCAGTAATGATTATACAAACTCACAATAGAAATCGCCCATTCCCCATTCATTGAATCATCATGATCTATACCAAATAAATGCAGACATACTTACTTCCATTCTCTGTCCATCATCACACCACATCACACCTACCACATCACACCTACCAATCAATTTCAATTCAGTAAAAGAAAATTTCATAAATTTCATCACACGCGTCAAGCGTACGATTACACCCTTACGAGGTTTAAAGATAGTTCGTTCGCCCTTACTAGCCACATCTAACTAGAAATCCTCAGACACAGTTCTAGTTTAGCACTGACCCTCACCATCGAGAATCCACGCTTTAGACTTTGTGGCTGGTATTCAGTCATGCAACAATCAGGAACTTTGATAGTTATCAAGCCACACAAGATGAAACAAGCTGGGTTGTCTGCTTCTGATGCACTAAGCTATAGAGGTCAGTGTTCCCATCATAGAGTGCTGGTACTACCCTTGGCACCATAGAAATTTGAATTGAAAATTGCAGACACATTGGCAAGTAAGTAGAATAGTAAGAAATGGAATATTGAGAGACATAGAAGAAAGATAATTTCTCTCATATTAATATCAACCCAACTTATTATGTAATCTCACGCCACTTCATGCTATCCACAATTCCTCCACCCCCTTTTCGATTCATTCCTTAGCCCTCTTTCACTCCACCCCCGGAACCTCCATAACCCCCCTACCGAAAAATTCCGCCACCATCCCGAACTTATCTCCACTTCTACCAAGCATATCCTAAAACAAATCATGCCTCTCAGCCGTCTCTTCCTGGCCTCTCCTGATCGCCTTAATCGTATCATTTTCCTTTTTACACGTTGGGCAGTCTCCTTCCACATTCCCCTCGTCATCATTTTTGAGACATCTTTGATGGAAACTATGTTTACAAAGGAAATGGACCGTGGGAAGATCTAGTTGTGTGCCACAGAAAGAACAGCGTGTGGCGTTGAAAGTTTGAGGCTTGGAAGAGAGTTCGTTGATTTCTTGACGTTTGGTTTCCGTATCTGTACGATAAGAGGTGATCGTACGACGGTTGGTGGCTATTTCTTTGCGTTCACGTTCGATGGTTTGTTGGAGGTAGGTTTTCACCATACCCATGGTAGCTACTGCATTGGTGCTTAATGTTTGAATCACTTGCAGAGGTGCCATAAGTCCATCGGTGTCAATCTTTTCCAGTACTGCGTCTAGTTCATCGCCGGCTTCTTCGAGAATTCTTGGGTCTGATGTAAAATATGCAAGAGCTGCTGGATATAACTGAGGCTCTTCAGGGCCATACTTCCGCAAAGCTTTGATAGCACCGCGAGTATCCTTTGCAGCAGCATATGATCGGAAGATATCGAAACGTAGACCAGCTTGTTCACGAACAAGCGTAGTACCATCCTTGAAATCCGAAAGATGGGAAAGCAAAAGTACGTTGGAAATATCAATGGGAATATCTTCACCCTCAATAAGCTTTTTCGCTTTTCCTTCCCATTCTTCGCGATCACGTCCATTCTTTTCATTTGATTTATGCAGGTACATCTCAAACAGAGTTGTGTAAAGATCAATCTTATCACGCTCTTTCAACCCCGGCTCTTTGAGACATGCTTCCAAAAACACTATGAATTCCTCAGGATGATCCACGAAAGAGGAGAACGCAGTCCTTGGTTGCGGCGGGTTGTAAGCCGGTGGCGGTGGTTCAAGATCTTCAGCTACTTGACCATCGGCCGGTGTAGCATTAACATTGCTTACAGTGGCAGGTGAAGAAATGGTTGGATTGTTCATAAAAGGGAGTGGAATCAAATCCCTCATGTTAGCAACAGCATTGACAGCGGCACCCGCGGCACCAGTTGCATACCCAGCATGCTGCACAGGGGCCTCCGAAGTAATAACGACATCTTTCATTGGTCTGTAGCTTCCTGTGTAGTAGTCAATAAAGACTTGAGTGGTGTCTTTCGGGCAATGCCCCAAAAGAACTCTGGCATATTTCATAAGAATTGGATAGGCCTATTGATGAAGTCAGCATATTTTGCGGCCATAAAGACGTGAATAACCTTACAAAATCAGGATCCAATCGCCAAATATATTGTAGAGCTTCCGGATATCTTTTGGAGTCTTCTATCAATATATCTACTACTAACTCATGCTCGCCATGCTTTTTCGCAAGGTAGGCAGCTTGTTCATAGTAGCCGCCTTGTCTGCACATTGTAATAGCGGTTTCGAGGTCAAATTTCAGATCACCTGGAGATTTGATGAACTTCTCCAGTTTATCAATATCTTTTAATTTAGCATAGCAATTCAAAAGTAAAGTGGTATGATCAGCTGTTGCTTTATGATGTTCATGAAGCTCTTCAAGATATTCAATCAAATTATGGATGCGTTGAGTATCAAGATACTAAGCAAATTAGCCACAGCCTAACAAGAATATACAAGTGCGACATACTTTTCGGATAACTTGTGATGGCTCAGTGCTATCAATAGCTTTCAGATATTGTTGCATGGCGCCATCGTAGTCTCCTTTTTGATACAAGAAGTCGCCCGATTTTCTGAAAATCATGTTTTGCTGCTTAGAGTCCATACCAGCCTTTTGAGCCAAATTGATTGCGTGTACGTAGAGATTTCTTTGGTATAGAGTCTCAAGTCTCTGTTGTAACGGCTTCTCATGATAACGATGTATCTATTATATTGTTAGCTTCGATCAAGATATCGACCAATACTACCAACCTTCCCATCTTGTGTCAACGCAAATAAATCGCCCCAAATCATAAACAAGTCTTTGACTTGCGAAACTAATGACTCCGAGTGGGCCACAAATTTTAGATCTGTATCCAATAAGGTGAATGTCGACGTGTTGAATAAATCATCTGCATGAGCCCCACCAAATCGTCGAATGGCACTGGATTTCGTCGCACTTGATGTAGCGGGGGGAGAGACTATCGCAACATAATCCCCATAAACTGCTACTAGGCTTTTTGGACCATCATAACCATAACACGAATTTCGACCGTCGACTCTATAGTAATAAATAGCATCATCTCGGACTACTAATATATCACTATTCTTTTTATCCACCGTCATGCATCCCACACCACATCCAGAATCTTCGACCGGTCTAGCTGATTGATTATGCGCTCTTCCTGAAATGACAAGCTTCACAAGACGTGAGGTTGTGGCGATGTACAAATTAACAAGTCGTTCTTCTTCTCGAAATGAAAGTCCGGTAATCGGTTCCTCGGATTCGTGTACTGTTCTTTGCTTCGCTCCCCTATCATGGATCAAATCTCCTCTTATAACGGTCACTGCACCATTTCCGAATCCCACAGCCAATTGCGAAAGATCATCCATTGCGGTAAATGCAGATATCTGGTATTAATTAGCGATCGATCCACATCTGCGGAGATACCACTGACAGGAAACTGTTTCCGCCCATTTTGGATACTCAAACTCGATTGACATGTCGGTAAGCCCGTCTTCTTCACAGGTTTGTCCAATGCCCATACTTTCAGAATCGGTTCGTGTGATAAATCTTCCTAAAATACATCAGTTCCTGATGTTGTATCACCATACGTTGACACGCACAGCTATTGTAACCAGCAATGATGTGCCTTCCACTTGCTTCATATGAGTTATTGACCCAACATCGTGTGCCTGGAATGTTCGCAGAATCTTGAAATTCGAGGATAAGATTCGCACAATGCCATCATAGCTTCCTATGAAGAGATTCTCGGAGCCGGAGCATACGCAGCTTATTTCGTTGTTCTCGAATAAGGATTTACTCTCATCATCCGGCGGTTTGACTTGGCTGACCTCGAAGAAATCGAACGTTTTCCACTACGCTTTGTTAGTGTTGTCCAAATGAGATGGAAGAATTGAACCCACAGAAGTTAGAGCCATGTTAACATTTCATCGCGTTCATAGCGGAATGTAGAAGTTGAAGGTACAGAATAGCTTCGGTGAACACAAGGCTGGCTGCCAGGTGAGCTCAAGGCTAGTGCAGGCCATCGGTGCACGGACTTTTAATGTATGCATGTTTGTTTACATGTGGAAGGAACAACACCTCAATCTGTCAATCTGCATCTTATATTACCAGCTTTCTTACCAATCAAATGGATATGCTTTTCTGCACGATTAGCCAAAGAAAAAGGGGGAGTACGATTTGAACGTCACGCTCTATGATTGGAAGATAAACTTCCAGTCTCCCTCCCAAAAAGGAGAGTGTTCTTAGGGTTAGATAAATATCTACACGGCCAGCATAAAGGCCGACGAGAATTGTACCAAGTCTTCCATTGATTTTGCCACCTCTCCATCTCTCGCCTTTCTTGCAATTATATCCTTGCTATGTCTTCGTCATCTATGCAATCTGCACATTGTATGTGTCTGAAGGTAGGAGTATAGGTTTGTGGCATTCAGCCATATCTATGGACAAGGCCGATTCTGCCCTCAAAAGTCTCGTCATAAGGATAACGTGCAGCTGCATTGGCTAGGTCCAACTCCTCTGTCCAACGATCTGCCTCTGCCTTTACCATTGCTTCAAACTTCGCAATCCTCTCTTCCTTTCTCCGGGTTCCCTCCTTTTCGTTCGCTTTTCTTTCAGCCTCCTGCTCCAATTTCATGTTCGCTTGAATTTTCTCTGAAGATGTAGCTCTATGAAATCGCGTCCCAGACCTCAACTTTCTATTCCATTGCTTCTCATTCTCAACCTCTTGTTCTTTCTCACGTTCTTCTTCTCGAATCCAAAACCGTATTTCCTCGTCTAAGACCTTTCCCTCCTTATCCCATAGTGTCACTCGTTTCTCCTCAATATTCTCACGGGCTCTCTCGCGATTCCGTATTCTCTTCTCTCTATTACTTTTCATATTAGCTTCGTTTTCGCTCCATGCGATATCACTTTCAGTCATTTCACGATCTTCTTGTTTCTTCTCCAGTCTGTATCTCTCTGTATCTTCTGGTGATCTGCTTGATAACCAACTTTTAAAGTTACGCCTCTTTTGATAGCTTCTCAAAAAGTTCGTTTCGTCGGGTGCATAATCGGCTGGTTGCCATGTTCCTTCTAGCTTGTATGGCATGACGAGCTAAGCTTTGCCGGCTCAAAGCGTACTGGCACGTCGAGGTGATGATGAGAAACGAACGATGGAAGTTTGATTCGAGACTGGATAGTCAAAGTTGGCGTGGTCTGTTATTTCTCGACCTGTGGTCGAAGTTTGTTTGTGTCTATCTATGTCTTGTTAACAAGCATATACAAAATCGAAACGACTCATGATTTTTGTATTGAACTGTGACTCACTAAAGAGAATTTAATGTTCGAGAGAATAAAAATTTCTAGAAATAATTTAGGATTGTATTGTAAAATCGAGTAGTGGTGCTGTCTTGGGGATCAGATTGATATTTGTGACTCGACAGGCAATCTCGGAGTGAACAGTCACTAACGCTACCCACGAATTTGCTGGCAAATATTCAACAATCAAGTATTGTAGTACCGTGTGTCCACATGATTTGAACGTCATCAATGTCTTGTCATATCTATATAAGTACCACCAACTTCCATACTGATATCATCTAATTTGATCGAATACTCACACAACTGGAATGATCCACAGTGCGGACCTTACATTTATCCTGCCACTGATTCATGACTCCATCCACACTCTATACTTCACATCGAGTTCGTGGACTATTCACACACAGACCTCTCTCATGATTCCACTAAAACCGATACATCACAACTACCATATCAAATTCCGCCGATTTTGGTGCTCTTACATTCTCTCCTTATTGTACACACACACACACACACACACATTCCATTCCAACCCACCAACCCTCCCATCCTCTATGCACCAACACAATCCCTCCCTCACTCTTCCTCCACTACCTACCTACCACCCACCAAACCCCCTCTCAACATAAATCCCAAAATCCAACCTACCACACCATCATCTCTACCCACCCTTCTCTATCACACATTCCACACATTCCATGAATCCCACTTCACAAACCCACAAAACGATACCCCTCAAGCATCACCAATTTCCATCGCCAAGATACGAAAAAGAAAGTCTCCTGTCATTTCACCTAACCAGAAGCCTTCCACATGAATCATCATAACTCCAGCCTCGCTCCTCCCCTCTTATTTCCCATGCACTAATGAGAATCTTCTTCGAATCTCTTCCCAAAAGCCCCATGTACACATATACCAACATCTGGTACCTACAGATACAATACCAATTAGACTATTAATCCTGACTGTGCTGAACCCACCGTTTTACACCCAGACTCATCGTGGTGGGGGAAGTAATAAGTGTAATATGTTCTTATGTAAAAACTTGTATGCCTAAAACTCATTTCGAGTATTCATCTAAAGTGTTGCACGAGGTTGGAAAGAAGTTATGGACTAGAGTTTAACGACACGAAATTATAGTTAGGGTGTACAGCCAATGTATTGATTTCATCTAGGTAGTTTATAATCTGGATCACACATTGAAAAAAAAAAGAGCTGCCAAAGCAAGAATGCACAAGGATAATATCCATTTCTGTGACGCTGTTCCTCGAATACAATTTGGAAGGTGAGCGACCCATCCTCGCTCTCATCATAAAAACCATTATTTGTGGGACTCGTTGTTCATCTCTCCACTTCATTCCTATGCCCAAACCACCCCACCCATCTGTAGAAAAGAAACCCCAGCTAGAAAATCGCAAAAACAAAAGCATGAGGAAGTAGCAATAATACAATCGACGTAAGCGTAAAGAGGGTAGTTGGTGCAGGGTGTGGAAGTATTCTCAATATGGTGCTTCATTCTCGTAAATATCTCTACAGACAGATGAGAATTTTTTTACTGAAATATGATTAGCATGCTATAGTTTAACTCGAGAGACGTCGACACCTACCAAGATCTCGTCATCCATGTTTGCGTCTCCATTGGTAGCTGGCTCAGCAGCAACGTTTGTGGCTTGAGCATCGGTACTAGTCTCTGCATTCGCGGCGTTTCCGCTCTCCCAATAATCTGCCATCTCCAAATCGAGTTCTTCAGCGGTCTTCTTCTTAGCTGGGCGAGCAGTTGTGGCACCGGCACCACCACGGGAGCCTCTCTTTCCTCCTCTCTTGCCAGCTTGATCCTTGCTGTTTGCCTTGTTTGGAACAGCAGACTTTGGTTGTGATTTTGGCATGCTAGTAATTCGGTCCGTAAGTCTCTTAGCAAGCTTCTCCTCCATAATGCTGGCGGCCTGGGCATCAACGAGAAGTTGGACCTATTAATAGTAAGTGAATGAGCTTGAGTGTCATAATTAGTGATAAAAATTACCCTCAATGATCTGTTGTCAACCTTGACACCATTAAGCTTGGATACAGCAGCAGCAGCATCACCTTGACGGTGGAAGGTGATATTGGCTTCGCCACGGCTAGCTCCATTTGGACCATAAACTAGTTGAACGCTCTTGGTGTGCAATTTTGCTTCGTGGAAGTATTCCTAATCATTGAAAACACATGGTATTAGTTACTGAAGATGAGGCACGGCAGGAAGTTTCTTCGAAGTCGGCAGTCCACATAGAAAAAGGGCATTCGCGATATTCCAAAATGGTTTCCGTTCCGACACCTCCATGAAAAACAGCCAGCGAGCGAGCGATCAGCGTTAGTGATACTATCAGTATGCTTGTTTGAAGAACAAATTCGAACAACTCGAAATGAGGAACAATCAACATGCTCAATCGGTAATATTGATTGCTATATCCAATCGATGCGTCTCTGTCAGAGATGTTCAGGTGCAACATTTCAAAGAAGCATAAAACCCATCTCATAAACAATATAGGTGCGACTGCATCTCCATGGAGGAAGAATACATTCTCGGAACAGACGCCCAGAAAGATGAATGCTGTGCTGTGCTGTATTGTGCTGTGCTTGCTCGACCACTCTGCTCGCTGGATCTTTCTGTCTTGCCTTCATTCCTCTGAATTTTCTCTATTATTCTTGCAATGCAATGGCATGACAGTCATAAAATATACACCATCATTCGCCTGCGCCAAGTTCGAAATCAGGAGCTTGCCAGGCAACCCGAAGAATTATTGGTCTTATGCAATCTGACGAGCTTAACTTCAATCCTACCAATGCATCAAGCGATTTGCGAGCAAAGGTATGAAGAAAGACTTTGTGATGGGTAACAGGAATGGGTCCTCGTAGAGTCAAGGCCTTAACCACTTCGACGAATCAAGAAGAGGCGTATAAAAATTTCGATAAAAGTTCCTTCAAGGCCATAGACCTTAACGGCAACATACCTTAATCTGTTGTTCTGTCACATCATATGGCTGACGTAGAAGTCGTTAGCAGTTGAGCCTTGAGTAAAACGCATTGAGATAGACATACCAAGTTGCTGACCACAATACGAGATGGGGCATTTCCACCAGAAGGACCAGCTGGAGCAGGCTTTACTGCTCCCTTAACTGGCTTCTTGCTCTTGGATACACCTCCAACTGGAGCTGCAGTGGCGTTGCGACCACCTGGAGCACGTCCACCACCACGACGACCGCCGCCACGTCCACCACGTCCAGTACCTGCTGCTCTTTGAGTAGCAAGGATCTCATCGAGAGATTGACCGAGTTTATCAGAAGACATCGTTAAGTTTTTTTTTGGGTTGGGAAGTGAGAAAATGGCTGATTATGGATCGGATGGTTAGGTTCAAATAATATAGAAAAAGTATTGACCGAGTATGAATTGATCAATCAATTTCGAAGATGGGAAAGAAGCTAGCTGACTTTAATTTCTGATGCGCTGAAATGCGTTCTATGAGGATCAGGCTTTGGCTGAAGACGCGCCTGAAGGTGTTGTTGTTATGGCAAGGGTAATTTGCGATTTTCCAAAGCTGGATGGAGTCGCAGATTTATGAAGTTGAATTGTTTGAAGAATTTGAAGACTGAGAAAGTTATGAATAGAAAGTTGTTGAAGTTCGAGTTGTTGATGGATTAATAAGTCGAAAGTATCCGAAGTATTTGTTGTTTGTTCGTTCATGAAAGGAGTTGGGAGGAAGGAGGCTGAGTTTACTTTGCGGCACGATTTGACGCTAGTCAAAGGTTGAGTCATCAATTCTTCCAACACATGACTTTTCTAACCAAATTGAGTTTAGATCGAGTAACGTAGCTTCTAATCTGTGCCCAAGTGAATCCAATTGAATTCTTTATATGAGAGACTTTGTATGGTTTTTTGATCACAGTTACGCGTATGACCTTGAAGTTCAATTCGATTCATTACGATACGATACGATGCAGCTCTTCATGTACTTGCTACGAGTGCCTGGCGAACAAGAGACAGATTCATTGTTACGTTATATGTGGGTATGTTATGTAGGAAGTTATTCATATCTTTATACATCAAGATGAATATGATATTGCGGGATTGGGGCTGGTCCAGACAGGTTTCGATACTACATTCTCAGATATCCTGTCCTTTTTCATATCACAATTTACTCAAATAAGCATTCGATTTCCTACTCGATCGACCAAATCTTCAGTCAGCAAAACAATCCTTGATTCATGTTTGAAATCCATATAATGAATACAGAGCGCGAGATTGCACCAGCACAACCTTATAATGAATTCGATACATGGGCTCTATGAGTTGGAGAATCAAAGTATGGAAAGAAACGCCCAAGAATTTTCCGTATGGTTTTCCACATGGCTTGCTAGCAACGTCTGTCCAGCCATCCGCCCCTAAAACTCCAGAAAGTACAAATGCCCAGAGCGTTGTGGAAATATGTAGTACACAGTCACCTTTCTGTTCCAGCTTCCCTGTGGCCACACATATCCTGCTTTATGGTATAGTATAAGTGGCCATGCTCCCAATTCAAAACTATCCTTTCCAATCATCTTCCTGCCACGTTTGCTTTGCTGTCTTGGGATGTGGAAGTGGAGCTAATTTTGCTCTCTGATTTGGGCTCTTCTACAGCATTGATTTCGAGGATGTGGTAAAGGACAATCAAAAGCATTGCGGCTGAGCCAAGGAAGATCGCGAGGCGGTAAAGTTCATCGTCCGAAATCATCTTGTATAATTCTTATTTGAATTGCGATTCGTAGAGGATATCGAAGGAGGCCACGTAAGGTCTTTGAGAGAGAAACGATGAGTAGACTACACAACCATTAGATTTTATTCCCTTCTAACCAATAAACAAACAAAAGAGTTCAAAGGATCATACCACGAAGCTTCGATAGCTACATCAATTGTACTTGATTGTGATTTACTTTGAAGTTGTTGATTCAATGTAAATCAAATAGTTCGTCGCAACAGCTTCGCGGCTTTCATGTAAGGCCAGCTTGATGGAGCCAAAGTCAAAGCTTCACTCCCCTACTAGCCCCATTCGCTAAAGTAGCCATTAAATTTTAACCCCACCAAGATCAATCAAGTCCTTGATTATGATGATTTTGATTTTGATTTCATCGCCAGTCTAAAAAATACTACTATTTCTTTGCCCACCCATTAGGAGAATACAAACACAGTCCTTTCCGCATATCGATACCCTTCCATTGAATCAGGTGCGTACCTGACCATCGATTGAATCAGTCATCCATACAATACACAAAGTCTTGATCATCAACTATCCGACAAAATGCCACCAAAGAAGGGAAAAGGCCAACCGGATCAGCCTAAAAAGGCACCGGCTACAGTGGCAGACAAGACTTTCGGAATGAAAAACAAGAAGGGAGCCCAGGCGCAAAAACAAATCGAGCGAATGCAAACTTCGTATAAAGCTGGAGGCACTCCCGATGAAAAGAAACGACAAGCCGAGAAAGAGCAACGAGAACGAGAAAAGATAGCATCAGAAGCGGCAAAGAAAGAGGCAGCTGAATTATTCAAGCCTGTACAAGTTCAGAAAGTCCCATTTGGTGTCGATCCCAAAACAGTTCTCTGTCAATTTTATAAGAAGGGACATTGTGAGAAGGGTAGGAAGTGTAAATTCTCACACGACCTTAACATTGAGCGCAAATCAACAAAAATTGATCTTGCGCAAGATCCCAGAGAGGCAGAAGCAGAGAAGAGAAAAGAAGAAACTTCAGACGATTGGGACGAAGAGAAATTGCGCTCCGTTGTATTATCGAAGAAGGGAAATCAAAAAACTACCACAGAGAAAGTTTGCAAATTCTTTATCGATGCTGTGGAGGAGGGAAAATATGGTTGGTTTTGGACATGTCCAAATGGAGGGGACAAGTGTATGTACCAACATAAGTTACCACCAGGGTATGTTACATCACTTTATTGAATTATCTGTGCAATTACTGACCACTACACAGATTCGTCCTTAAAACCAAAGAACAACGTGCTGCAGAGAAGGCTCTTATGGATAAATCACCTCTAAAGACACTTACTCTTGAAGATTTCCTCGAGTCCGAACGACACAAACTTACTGGCACATTAACACCGGTTACGCCAGAGACGTTTGCTAAATGGAAAGCCGAGCGTATGGACAAGAAGGCTGGTGAAGAACAAGCCAGACTTGCCAAGGAAGCTACTGGTCGTGCTATGTTCGAGAAGGGAGATTGGGAAGCCAGTGGAGATGAAGATGAAGGCGATGACAATGAAGATGATGCATGGAATATGGAGAGAATGCGACGAGAGACTGAGGCTTTACGTGAGAAGAAGGAAGCAGAGCGCTTGGCCAACTTGTATGGTGGAGCTGCCCCCAGTAGTAACGAAGCTGCGCCTCAGATTGTCGAACCCATAGCCAACGAGGAGGGGGAAGCCTCCTAATTAATTCAAGACACACGACAAAAAAAGTCATTACTTGAAATCAATTTTTGAATTTTAGCGTCATTCGAAATGGGAATGTGAAATTGGATTATGGGATTTACTTTAGAGATTTTGGTTTCATCGAGAACAGTCCTCAAAATTGAGACTCATGGGACACCTCTGTACCCGCCGTTTCTTGCCACCACCACAAGAATCAATCTTTATAAGAATTGGCATTTTGCAGCCACATTAGGATCCACCTTGAAAGAGAACCAATCGTTCCTGTTCCAGCTTGTCGTGATATTTCCAGCACCATGTGTGATGGGTAGGTGGATTCGATCCAGGAAGACATAAATTCATGTACACTCAAATATGCACTCATTCTTCAATAAGCCTTTGTCCCCTCTTCAGCTTCTTGCCAACTATTTCCCTTCCTCGCCCAATCCCTCCGAACTCCGAATCTAAATCACATTATCACTTCATCACTTCATCTTTCGAAACAACCTATTCAAAGCTTCTTCCCGATTTAACAACAACTCTCTCCTCTCCCATCATTCTCACTATATTAATTGTTAGTTACGTTGCAAATACCTAACAAAGCATATCATATCTAAGAATACAAACTTACCCCTCTTCTACATGTGTATAGCCAGAAACCTCCAGCATATCACGCGTAAACATTCCAAACCCCGTTATCGCACCTAGTAGGATGCAGATTATGATATATCCTTTTGCAATTAGTATGCGCTTCACCAGTAGGGATCTAAATTGGAGTTGAGTGGAATTGGGATGATGGGATTCTAAACAATCTTACCGTTACTATACATCCACATCATCATCACCGTATAAGACATCGCAAACTGCACTCCATGAATTACCGCTCTCAAAACTTGCTGCCAGACTTCGACTGATATCCGTGCAATGGGCATCCAGTTCCACCTCATGAATCCAAATCTATCTCCTCTCTTGGAATCGACATTGTGTCCGAGGAGAAGTTTGTCCTCTTCGTCTTCATCGGCTGTGTCAAGGGACTTTTGCTTCTGTGCATGATACGCGTACTTGGAACGGAGATACCGGTCGTAGGTACGTTGATAACGACGGGTTGTTTCGAGGAGTATAGGGAGGAGGAAGGAAAAGAGACAGATGAGGAGGAACTGGATAGATGTGTGGACTTGGAGGGAGGGGTGGAGATAGCAGGTTGATGTGGTGTGGAAGTTGAGGAGCATCTAGGAGGGGCTGATTCAGTATGGAGGTGGGTCGTTTGAAGTCGGGGAATGTATGAAAATGGGATGGAGATACGTAGGAGAGGTGGAGGAACTTACGGACATCTTACAGGGAGTATGGGAAAAAGACATGTTCGCAGCGCTGGAAGACATGTCCATACCCATATCCATATCCATATCCATTTCCATATCCATGTTCATCTTGAATTTGTCAATCGCCTTGATAACTTGACCCAAATCACCTACTATTCTATCAAATCAAAACGCAAAGTGTATCAGAGAAACTAGGAGCAGACTTGTGCAAGATATGATATTGTACGTCCTTTCTAATTTCCAATCCATTCTGTGATCAACAGTCCGGATTTCTTTCGTACCTTGCTACCTACATACTGCTCAAACATGCGCAAACACGACAAAATCACGACCATCACATAAGTCGGGGGTCTGATGTCTCAAATTTCCAGATATCGATTAATCCAGGGCGAGCTGTCAACGGAATGTGCCATGTAGTAGTATGAACTGTAACGCAAAGGGTCATACGCGCTCTGGAACTATCGATTACAGCATTTAGTATTGCTACGAACCTACTCACAACGTCTCTCAATACCAAAATAGGGAACCTTCGCAATCGACCAAAATGCGCTCAAATTTGCGCAGCTAAAAAGTTGCGCTAATGTGCTCACTTCTCATAGTAAAAGCTTGGCTTGCAGATTAGGTATACAGAATGCATTAGTTTGTGTTGGGTGGATACTTGCTAGTTGGTATGAATGAGATGTATCGACGGGATGGGCAGTGATGGGCTGGTGGAATGGGGGATTGGTGAGGGAGTTGAGAAGGTTTCTTACTAAGCTGTGGTTTTGGAGAGCAGATGAGGAAAGACATGCATCTGCGTGTAGTTGAGCTATGCGTGGAATTTGAGATGGATGTGATATTATATACTTGTAGTAGGTATTATAATTGGAAATGGGTGTTGGTTTAAAGTATAAGGAATTTGTAAATGAGGATTTGTTTCTTGGGTTTAGCTACTTTTTGATATTCTTTCTATTGACAGATGGTGATTGAAGCTATCCACTTCCCGCAAAACATTCACATTAAGCTCACGAACATCGTCCGAAACGACCATTAGTAGATCAATACTTTATACCCATTGAAGCACAACGGCCTATTCAAATCTCACTGTACCCGAGTAACATGCCTGTTATCGATTCCAAAAAATACGCCTGGTACTGTATCTCCACTTCTTATTTGCCTTTCTCTTTCCCCCCTCCCGCCCCTTTCTTCTCTACAAATATCCCTCTACATCACCCCTATTCACCTTCATTCAACTGACCCCAAGAATCAATAGCGAACCATGTATCCGCGGTCACAGAGCAACAAAATGTACGCATAGCAATCGATTACAGGTTTTAGTACGGAAGCCCGGACGTCCTATGCAGAATTGTGCACACGAGTTTGGGGGATGTGTTTGTGGGAGAATAGGTGAAGTCGGGGAGGATTGGGGTGCTGATGGTGAGTCATTCTTCTAATTGCGGAGATGGTGGGGAAGCTGGGTAGATTGATGAGATTCTGGGCTATGATGTAATGCTAATGAGAGTAAGGACCCAAAGAGATGTCGAAGACGGTCGGTTATGATGCGAGAGAAACTTCTAATGTTCTTGCTATTAGGGGATCGGTGGAGTCCCGAAAAGGCTTCTTGAAGACTAAGAGCAAAAGGGGGAAGAGGAAATTGAAGAAAGGTGGAATAAGTAATGCGCAGACGAGCAAAGTCAAGAAAAGAGCGAAGGGTTCCACATCATCATCTCAAAGCAATTCACGTCCATCTTCGAAATGTAAATTGTCGGGTCAGCAGGAGGTAATAGAGCAGAGCAGCAACATCCAACCGAAATCTATCCTCGACCCAACACATCCAAAAATACCCATCTGCAGCTCTATATCCATACCCGCTATATCGAACTTCCTCCCTCCCATCACAACACTGATTCCCCAAGTGCAAGACCATACTATCCTTACCTCCCAGATGCCGTATATTGATCATTTACCGAGTTTGATCTTCCATCAGCATCAGAATGATCAGACGAGTCTTAGAACACCTTTCTCGACTCCATTCTTGCCATATTAGTGAATAGGATTTCCAAACAATACAAACTGAACAATATCGGTTACTTTCAAGAATAGGGCCATGCAAAGGGAAATGAGAATAGAATGTGAAACTTATATGATGAAGTTCGGAGTGTGGTGGAAACGTAAGTTTTCAGGAAAATTGTGGGGTTACTAGATTAATATTGTTAGATCATTCGTCGTTCAGATCAAACTGTTATCACAACCCACGAGACGAATAGCGAGTGTTAAGACTATGAATTATTTCAGTCCTACAATCAAAGCCTACGCAGAAATCTTGTTTTCTGGATTAACAAATACCTGATAAATTCAAATTTATACCTATACTTCGCTAGCCAATTTCGCTGTGAGCACGCTGTTGAGGTTTAAGACCACATCAGAAGTTCAAAACACCCGCACGCTTATACAAGCCGATTGACGTCCTAAAATTATGGCATCTCTAACCTCCCCTTTACTACCTTTTCCCACTCCTCATCAGCCCTGCAATCCTCGCATACCTTTTTTCGGTCAACGGGACGGTAATACCATGGCTGCTTATCAATTGGGCCACCCATGCACCATCTTTTATGTACATAAGAGTTAGCGATAGAGGTCTTCAAATATGCCTGCTCATCTGTCGAGAGTTCGACCTTTCTCAGAAGGGATGGGATCTCAAGCTCCAACTCCCATCTAGTCGCTTCAAGTTGCCATAATGTCTTGATTTCATAATCTATCTCCTTTTTGAACAATAGTTCTCTGTCTACTTCGACTTCAGCATCTCTCGCTTGCGTTTTGATGTTATCTTTCACAACCTCGTAAGCGATTCGTTCTTGATTTCGAGTTTTTTTAATCGAGTTACGCCTCATCGTCCTTGTGACCTTTTTTATCCGACCTGAATTCTCCTTCAATTCTTCTTCCCATCGTTTCTCACTCTTTGCTCTTTTCTCATCTTGACGCTTACATTCCTCAATAACTTCTATTTCTGTTCTCGTCAAATTCTCTCTTTTGGACCTCAGTATTCTACGCCTCGTATCTTCAGACGCTATCCGTTTATTCGCGGATGCATCCAATTTATCCCTTTCTGTATCCCACGGTCCACTTCTCGATTCCATCGTTTCTCGTACTCTCATACGTCTTTGGCGTCGGTACTCAAGTGAGATCGGGTCCATGGGAGCTATTAGGGAAAGTCCATCTTCCATTCCTTGATCAATTCCAGATTTAGACACGGTTTGAGATGTACCATTCTCTGGTACCGACGACCTAGACAATCGCCCTTCAAAGTCTAGCTCGGAGAAACCTACACTTTTTCTCCTCTTACGTGAATTTTCCATGATGTAGTTGACTGCGGTTTGGTGAGTCTATCGTGACTTTGTGGGGTGACGATTGACCTGCTCAGGTTGCGTGTGAAGAATTACTTGTCGTCGGTCAAAAGAAATGCTTAGAACATGTGCAGTGACGCGTACGTGATTTTGTGTGTAGAAGGGACTATTGAATGTCGTTCGATAGAGTAATGAGCTGGTTTGTGTTCTCTATCGGTCGTATTGGGAGATGTATACTCAAGATTTAAGGATAGGAGGTGCGAAAACGATGTGTAAAATGATGTGAAATGCGTCCTAAATTGGGTTTGAACAGTTGAAGGATGCTATATTGATAATTTAATGTTGCTAATTTGATGTTAGTGTATAAGAGTCCGTTTTGAAAGACATGTAGTAAGTAGAGAAGAGGAAAACAGGAGAGATTGAAAGGGGAAAGAGTGGTGGAAACATGAAGAGAATTTACGAAGAGGACTGGTACTTCGCGCTTTCCTCTACTATTTCTTCCTCGAGGATAAAGAGGAGACTGGCCCCTTAATTTCATAACGTTCAATTGGAAAGTTCATCACCAATCCGATTTTCGATTGATCCTTCTCTAAATCTGTGATCCATCTTCTCAGGCCTGTACAAAATAGTACGATCAAAACACAGTCATTTCAGTGTATTATATAGATTTATAACTTTGCATGACTACAACAACAATCTTTCTTGAGAGCCAACAGGAATAAATATAACATGTCTGTTGCGAACTGTTATCTGTTTCCTTCATTTGACACGATTTCTGCTATTCTCTCGGCTTTGCTTCTTTGGTCCCTCTATCTCTTATATTTCCCACTGCGTCGGCACTAGTAATTCCTCGTAATTTTATTGCTGTCTCTTTTCCTGCTCCTGTTTACTGCATAGTCACACTCTAGAAGACTCATAGACGCCAGACATCAATCACATTCATATCAAGATCATCTAAAGATCTATTTTCAAAAGTAAAAAAGTAAAATAATTTCGCATTCCGTATATTAAAGTTAAAGTGCACCCGTATTCAGTATTCCCGTAGGGCCAGCCCACAGAAATATTCATGAATACACCCACCTTTCTAGTTTCCATCATAAGCAGCCCTAAGACTACGTTGCGCCTGCTCTTCCGCCAAGTTAGCAAGTCTAGAATCATACTGACAGTCCTCGCAACAAGAGCCTCCTCGCTCTAGGAGACTTTGTGATGTCATGCATCTCTCAACATGTATCTTGGCATTTCTTGTATTGCGATTCTCTCCTACTTCTTCTAGCCAACGCTCTTCTTCTGCCTTCCTGGCAACCTCAAAGTTTCTCTCTAGCAACCGCAGCTTTTGTTCCGCATCCGCTTCGTTTCGCTCTTGTGTCGCTTTCGAATGAAGTTTAGATGTAATCTTATTTCCCCATCTGTGGGAATCTCGGGCTTGCTGGCATTGAGTTTTGATAAGATTATGTAGACCCTCTGCGGCTTTGTCTGTCGCCTTTCGCTCGGTGTTCCATGGTGTTCCTCTTTTGCTTTCGATAGCGACACGATTCTGCATTCGTCTAGCGTGTCTGGTAGCTTGTGCTTCTCTTTCTTTCTGTTCCTGGACCTTCTGGGCAGGCGGCTTGTTCGCTTCCTTTCTTCGCTTGTCTGCAGATACTTGTTTGTCGATATCGTTCCATGAGCGTTGGGAGCCTAGGAGGGGGCCTGCGTCGATACCTGGGTTTGGTGACTTGGATGAACTGACGTTGCTTCGAAGTCTATCGGCCATATTGTACTGCTGTATGTAAGAAGATTTTGATATTTCGAAGATTTATGTAGACTGGAGTTAGTTTCTTGAAGTAGGGGACTTGGAAGCTTAAGTATTGACTAATCGAGTAAGTTATGAGTAATATTGATATAAAAGTTGATCCGGATATGAATGGGTGTATTTATCATTCCGAGTAAAAAATTATTGATGTTATTCACTGGGTGTTTCGTGATCAGATAGATGTATGAATCAATTCCGTACAATGAATATCTGTTGTTCAAACGACTTTCATACAATGAATTATGATTTTACAAGAAACTTTTGAACAAAGAACTTTCATTGTCCGAGTAATTTTAGTACAATCATCTTTATTGCATAAAGAATTTTCGAACAATCGATCTTGATCGTACAGAACATAACCATTCAATATTTCTTTGTTGTAGGGCTCTTTTGTACAATAGACTCTTATTGCACAGTCCACTCCTGTAAAACGAAAAACCTACTATGTACCGACAAGTCTCGTACAATGGACTTTCTGACTGTATGGTCTGTCCTTCCCCTGCCGCGCCCGTCCCCTACCCCTCCCCGATTCTCGCTTATCCTATCATCATTCTCACAAATGGTCACTTTGTCGTCACGTAGAGCATGTGATCAATCTCCCCCCTAAATTAAAAGTCACACATTAATTTTCTAATATCTACTTCTCCATAGAAGGATTGCTAATAGTACAATAAATGTTTCATGCCCTTAGAGTCCGAGCCTGCGGACCTCATCCCAGAAACGACCAGCCTCATTCTCATCCTCACAGTCCTTGCAGTGTGCACCTCTGGAATCAGGCTTTTGAAGAGTGGGAATGCATCTTGAGAGATGCCTCTTTCTAATATTGTTGTTGATATTTACGAGACTTTGACGCGACCAAGTAATACCGTCTTCATCAGGTCCTGTGTTTCGACTGTCGTAGGAGTCTGCAGTCTCCAGTTCTCTACAAGTGCAACTGTCGTCAAAATCTGGGGACTTGTTCCTCTGCCATGCACCAAAGCCCTTAATTCTGTAGTCATTGATGCGACGAATCTCGGTCCGTTGGACGATCTTGAACCATTTTTATTCCATGTTGTGCAAATCTACACCACTGTCGGCCACCCTGCACACGTCAGCGATTACATTATTCGGCGCGAAGGACGCCTCGGCCTCATCAAGTATTATCTATCTCCTCTCGAGCTGATATCAATAATCTCCTTCTGCTTGACGATAGCGATGATTGCTCTGGCAGCTATTAAGAAAGATGGTGTGGCATTGTTGGCTCTACCGATTCTCTCGCTTCAATCATCAATATCCAGGTATTATAACTGGTGGCAACCAGATATTAAACTGGAACCAGGAGAAATCTCCAGTCTGAAGTCGGAAATTGTCATTCGTACAAGAAATAATGCGTTCATTGTGGTGTATTGCTCGGAAGGTGCAGTGAAGCAGCTATATATGACACCCCAGAATGATTATTTTAGCAGGCATCGAGCGAATCGTGAAACAGCTTTAGTACTCAAGATACTGGCCCTTTGTCTGCTTTCTGTATCTACCATTTTTCTAGGCAACTGTCAATGGCAAATGCAACTTGCTATCGGAAGTTCGTACGCTTTTCTCACTCTTCTCTTGATTAGCATTCGAGCTCCATCGTCTAGAATACGCTTTTGGCTTAAATCCACCAAACGTTGGCCCCTCGGAACAACATTCGCACATAAATATAATCCTGAATTGCCGGAATTGGAGCGGGAAGTTAACTATATGAGAACTTTGTGGTACGCTATTAAAGAGACAAGATCTATCGACTGGGCGAGATGTCTTGAGTCGGTTCCACCAAATCCAATGTTGGAGGCGTGGCTTGCGGAAGCCATGGAGAATCTGGATAACGACAATTGGCCTGCTTTGACAGAGGATGCTCGACTGGTAGAAGGACGTGAGAGTGTCTATGACTTGCCCGTGGAAACGACAGAGGTGGACGAAAGTAGACGGGAAGCGTCTCTAGAGATAACGCCTATTCCTGAATCGAAGTGGTGATGGAAGCCGATTCATGGTGTTAGGATAATGCGGATATTGATAGTATTCCCATCTATTAGGATGGTTATTGAAAAGTTGCCTGGTCAAGTAGAGTCAAAATATGAGGTTGAGGTTATTTACAACACCGAAAATGCCCTCCCCTCCATAAAGCTCAGACCTCCTCCCAAGCTATTTTTAGCACCCACCCCACCCTCCCCACTCCATCACACGTGACAGCCCTCAGAAATGAGTCATAATGGCTCATCATGAATCTTAATGCATCACCACCGCACATCCAAGCCCAGCCAATCAAATCAAAGGATTTTCTATCCGAAACGTCATTGCATCATAGCATAATGTTTTGTTAGGGAAAAAAGGGGGAAATGAAGAGAATGGAGAGAGGAAAAGTGAAGGGGGGTTTGAGGGGAGTTTGGTGTGGGAAAAGAGAGGAGAGTTGTTATTACAGAATATGTTTCTTGGGTACGGAATCATTGAGAGACGATGAGCTAGAATGGTACGTATGACCAAGATACCTAGGTACAGATTATAGAGATAGAAAGAAACATGTGAGATCCGAGAATACCGTGATAAGTGTTCGACATGGCGAGTTGTGAAAATTCATTTCGACTCATGCTGAGGGATGGTGATGGGATATTTCTCACGAGTGTTCGTGTGGTTGTAGATTTTGGATATTGTGTGTAGGACGGTATGTATATGTGATATAGATGTGATATATAATGAAGCATGGAAAACACAATGATGATTGAATGCACGAGAGATGTGAGAGTGTGAATCGCCAAATAGATTGAATTGGGAAGACATATGAGAACTCATGAAAAGAAGATGTAAGTACTCCTAAATTACCCCAGACAAGTGCATTTGAGACTATGATTCAAATTTCTTTGCCGGTATGAGTGATCAATCTGCTGGTCCTTGAAATATCGAATCGACATCGTCTGAAAATCTCACTTCACATGTCTTTCATATCTTAAACTGTGTTGTCACGAATAGCAAACTGATGATGGTGAATGATAATTCAATTCAGGTATCGATAATCGCGCCTATCGAAGCAAATAGCACCTTAGAATTCCACCCATCCTCTTCAAACCGGATCCTAATTCTTTTTACTCAACAAACTCTTCAAGATGTCCGTCTCGCCCTCCAATTTCGCAACACGAACTTTCAAGGCGTCTCGTTCTCGTTCGACTTCTTTGAGTGCAGCCTCGAGACTACTCATTTGATCGACGCGTTTTTGTCGATATCGACGAGCGGCTAAGGTGTTCAGCTTGCGTTTCTCAACTCGTGATATGGTAGATGAAGAACTGGTTGGAGTTTGAATTTTGGGAGAGGGAGGTGAATTTGGGGATGAGTGAGTTGGCGAGGATGTTGATTTGGGGATTGAAGAGGAAGGGGAGGATCGATCAGTGGATATTGCTGTTGAGAATATGTCAGTAGTGTTATATGATGTCAAAAGCAGAAATCAAAACATACCTCGATGAGTTTGATGATCGATAACTGAATGGGATTGAGACATATGGTCAATGGATCCAACATCCGATTGACCCAGGAAATTATCATTACCAAGAGAAGTACCAGCAGCGATGGGGAGAGAAGAATCAAGTAAGAAATCCTCTCCCATTGACGGATCATTCCATGTGGGGAATTCGAAAGAATCGGTTTGCGGCAAGTACCAATCAGGGAAACTCTGGAAAGATACTTGTTGAACAGGAGCTGTAAATGCATCAAGAGGAAACAAAGAATCTGCTGCCGAGGAAACAGAACATTGAGCATTCACATCGAAACCGAAGTCATATTCATGGAATAATTGAGTAGAACTATGATCCCAAAGTGAGGAACTCTGGAGATCAAGGAGACTACCCGTAGAACTAGACTGATTGCTGTGGTGCGAAGACTCCGACGGTGGATTGACGTCCGGTGACTGCTGTTGTTGTAGCGGTGACCGGCATTGTTGTATAGTTTCTTAACGGGCCTTCTGACCCGTGGGTAAAATTCTTGATTATCGAAAGATAATGAATGTCGTTGTTGAATCAAGAAAGGAAATCAAGAAGCGAGAGTGAAGTTGAGTGCCTTTGTAGTCCGTCACGATAAGCGCTAATGATGTTCTCCACTATTTTGATAGTAAATGACAGTTTTGATTGGTGACGATGGAGTGTAGTGATTCCTTTGCTCTGATTCGACCTCCCCGATCATTTATTAAAAGCACGTGATTCCACATCCTGCAAGACAAAAAGCCCAGAACACCAAGAATGTGTATTCGTTTAATATCCGTCATCAAATCAAACAATCATCATTTGTATTTAAATACTGAACGTAAATATTCCGAAAGCTTTGGGTGTGTCGATTTCTATGTTTAGAGGATTAAAAGCCCCCCTATATTGACATTCTTGCCCAAATCCAAAATATCACTTATTCAATGTCTGGCTTTCGTTGCGGGACTTGATGTACCGCTTTTTTCGTCTGGATGAAATCTGCGTACTGGGTACATTGATTAGAACCGGAAAATTACTCACATCTCACATCTCACCTATCCAAATAATGACTGCAGCTTGGTGACACCTTGAACTCAACAAAACAGCAACTGCATCCACATATTCCATTCGAATTGCCGGTTTGGGTTCCAAAGGGCCTTTCAAACCCGTCCAAGACGACCACTTTTCGTTTGCAGACGAAAAATTGACTGTCTCGGCCTGCCTGTGTTATCGGTAAGATTCCGTCCCTTTGCGCAAGAGAATATCGGCAATAATTCTAAATGTTTCACAGGGCCCGAGTGATTGAACGTCTTTGCATGCCGATAGAAAAGCCACTTCGCCGATCTCAACGACATAGTTCATGCGATGATCCTGGAAAGTTCCAATCGGTCTCCTGCAATATAAAAAATAATAAAAATATTGACAACCCCTTCTTGAACTCGAATCCACCACTTCTATCCTCGATCTACCTTGCTACTGGCCTCATGCCGGACCTAAATTGCAAGGTCGTAATAAACTGAAAACGGAAGATCAAAGTACGGCTTTGCAAACAATCCAGGGGAAAAGATCGCATATAGACAAGCCGCCTTGCTCAAATCAAAATACATACGAATACATCAACTCCCACTGCTCTCGAACCTTGTCCGAGATCGCATCCGTGGAGAAGGATTGTCTTTCAGCAGTAATCCATATTTCGTTCTGACTATTGATCATGAATTCCGGACTGTCCGAACGAACAACAAGAAACGCAACGCGAATCTTTTAGTTCAACTCGGCCGTTGCTGAAAAATCACCAGAGGCAAATTGCAAATAGAACTAGTCTGGCGTAAAAAACCGAATCAGAATCTGAAGAATGAGCGGAATATTCGAATCTTATGAAACCCCTGATCTTATTCGCCTCGAAGAAAGATGGTTTCTACTAGCTCACCACTACCGAAGAAATGAATTCCGCCACCAAGAAACCCTAATGAACTCGTACTGTTGTCCACTCGCATCTTCAGTTGAAGCCTACTACGCACGTATGTGTGTGAACCTAGTCTCGGGAATTCTCATGCACGTTATGGTGAAAATCTTTCTTAATAAGGAATTATGCAATATAGAAAGATACGCAGGCTCTCTTCCATGGCCAGGAATACTCCGTACGGCCAAAACTGTGAAATGCAATAATTTATTGTCCGAAGAACTAAGCAGATTTCGGCCATAATCTATTCCTGGTCAGGGAGCCGAAGCAACAGGGAAATCACGAATCAGAAACCTGAAACTAAATTAGTCAGCAACCGAGGCAATCCTGTATCATCACTTCGTAATCTGACCAACCAAATCACAAAGATCTCGCATTCCACTTCGTAACTTCGTAACTTCGTACACAACCAACATGAGGAATCACCTTGATGGCGCCAGCTTATGATCAGTGCATGTTGTCTCCCACTATTACGGATAGCAGATATGTCCGCCTCAATTAAGCCATCGTGGAGATGGGTTTACTGCCACACTGCCAAAATGGGATGAAATGAAATCTTAACGACACCAATAGGAAGAGCAGGAAACGTGTACGTGAGATCTACGATGCTCAATATGGTCGTACAATACAGATACCGGTAAGCCAGCCAGGATGATAAGTGAGATCTGATACACAAAATGAATTGTTGGAATTCTTCAATGATACCCTGATCCCCTCCAAGCGATTGAGGCAAATCACTCTCCCTTGATGCGTCGTTTAGGGGGCATTCCATCCAAACAAGGATTCCTTCGACCCATGATCAGATCAGGATTCACTCGTTATTGAACGAATGAGTATCCCTGACATATGGAAGACAACGTCTTGTGGTTTGTCGAGCAAATTGAAAAGAAACAAACCAAGCATTGGTTGCGTATTCAATCCTTTCAATTCTTGCAACATCTTCAAATCTCAAATTTCAAACCTCAGACTTTGACGCAAACGTTTGGTTGAATGGTCCGAATCCGTAAAATAGATTCCAATCACAATCAGCCCCCTTCACAACTTCAGCTGTTCTAGGAACTCAGCCTTTTCAATACTTATATTGATGTTCATTCAATAAGCTTCGACATCTTCAATCTCTTCCTCTAAATATCGGGAAATACCTCCAAATTCATCTCATTGCTTCTTCATCTTAAGCCTCATCTCATCTTTTCATCCACCCCTTCAACCCTTCCTTCAATGGCCTACCATGGCCTCCTCTTCATTTTCATCATCGCAGCTTTTGTTGTCAATAGAATCACGAAGTACATTTCTGCAAGGCGATTTCAGAGAGCAAATGGCTGTAAGCCAGTTCACAGAATACCTCAACGCGAACGCATTATAGGATGGGATATGTACAAGATTCAAATCAATTCATCGAAACAGAAAATAAGACTGAAAACTGGATTTGAAAGATACAGGGACAATGGACATACCTTCGTGCTATCGATGATGGGATTCAATTTCTTCAACACCATCGAACCGGAAAATATCAAGACACTACTATCGATCAAGTTCAAGGATTACGACTTAGGAGGAAGACGGATAGCTTTTGCACCTCTTCTTGGTGAAGGAATTTTTACCACAGGTTTGTCATGTGATGGTCATAACTTCCGTCTTATAGCTAACCTCTGTATAGATGGGGCACAGTGGGAACATTCAAGGGTATGATATGGAAGTATCTATCCAGAGTATCTAAATACTAATTTACTATTAGGCTTTGGTACGACCAAATTTCAGCAGATCTCAAGTAGCGAATCTTAACATTTTTGAAAAACACGTTCAAATCCTCTTCTCTAAGATCCCTCGAAATGGAACAACATTTGATCTTCAATCATTATTCTTCAAGTTGACTCTTGACACCGCTACAGACTTTCTTTTCGGGCAATCGGTACATTCACTTACCAGTGTTGAAGGCTCCGAACAACAAAGTTTTGGATCATCATTTGACCTGGGTCAGATGAAAGTAGAAAAAAGATTTTCGATGGGCAAACTATCAAGTTTCATGCGCGATTCTGAATTTGATGAAGCATGCAAAACCGTACATTCATTCGTCGTCAAAATCGTCCAAGATGCCCTATCTAAAATTGATGCAAAAGAAGAAAAGGCCGTAGAAGGCGGTGGAGCTGGGAGATACATTTTTCTTACAGAAATGGTGAAGGCAACAAAAGATCCTAAACAATTGAGAGACGAATTACTTAATATTTTACTCGCTGGTCGAGATACAACTGCAAGTTTACTCAGTAATACTTTCCACGTTCTTGCGCGCAGACCAGATATTTGGGAGAAGTTACAAGCAGAGGTTGACGAACTGGGTGGCGAAAAACCAGATTACGACACAATGAAGGGCATGAAGTATATGAAATATGTTCTAAACGAATGTAAGTTTCCATTCTCAAACTCCCTATACAATCATATCTAACACTCGCCAATAGCCCTCCGTCTCTACCCTGTCGTTCCAGCCAACGTCCGTTTCGCTGCCTGCGACACCGTTCTCCCCGTCGGTGGTGGTCCAGACCGCAAATCTCCTATCTATATTCCCAAAGGATCAGCCGTCGCATGGTCAACTTACACCATGCATCGTCGAACCGATATATATGGTCCCGACGCAGAGGAATTCCGGCCGGAGCGTTGGGCGCCGGAAGAGGGATTAAGACCTGGTTGGGGATATCTTCCATTTAATGGCGGGCCGAGAATTTGTGTAGGACAACAATTTGCGCTGGCGGAAGCGAGTTATACGATTGTGAGACTTCTACAGAAGTTTGCAAGGATAGAAGATAGAGATGGAACGGTGTGGGGTGAACAGCTTGCGTTGACGCTTTGTAGTGCGAAGGGGGTGCAGATTGGGTTGATTCCTAGGTAGGACGGTGAGATGGAATAGAAAGAGGAGAAGGTTGTATATGATGGATGAGCATATTGAGATACTGGATGCATACATACACCGGTCGGGCTTTTTGCATAATGGAACGGGTAAAATAAATGGACATGGCGCGTGCCAAATTAAATAATGACTCCTAGTTTAATGAATGGAATGGATCGAAAATTCTTCTTAGGCGCTTTGAATATATTTTTTTCATGGATTACCTTTGAGTCATGCATAGCTAAACTGGGTGGCTATTTACCATTCTTCAAGTGAGAAAGAATCGAATAGTAGATGGATGGATGAAGAACCCCCTGGTGCCCCAAGTTAGGAAGATTACATAATCACAATTCACTCCTCACCCTATCTACAGAGTACCTATCTACTACCGATATCTCAACCAGCGCCTCAGATCCATCCATAAGGTATAAATATCACCTCGTTCATCCCTTCTTGACCAAACAAACTACTCCATAAAGAATGCTTATCGATTTTCTCAAGAATTGGTCTGAGTGAGACTGGTATTCTTTTTATTTTTTTCGTTTGCTTCTCTCCTTTTTTTTTTTTTTTTTGTCTTGCTTTTAGATTCGAGTTTGAATTCGAGTTTAAGTTTTTGCTTGTGGTGCTGGTGGTGAGGAAGGAAAAAGAAGTTGATAAGAAAACGTTTCCATCATCGTCATCTGAACTTATCCTTGCTCACTGCCACTTTTATCATTTTCCCCTTTTCTATCCATTACTGACATTGCGAAACTCTGAGATTTTGCTCTGTACTTTTTCTGGGCTTTGAAAATGTGGTGGTTTGGATGGTTGTGTACGTATACTGGGACTTGGAGATAGTAGGTCAGGGTTGTGATTTGGCGGGTGGTGAGGTTTTTCTGGAAACAGCCTTTCATCTTTTTTTGGTCATCGTTTAGAAAGTGTATGAAGAGATTGGTAGGGGGGAGATTAGCGGGTGTTTTATAGTTGGATGGGAAGAAAAGGAAAGTTGGGTGCGAGATGAAGTTGCTTACTAGGAATAAGAGAGACTGGGGTATAGATCCATTGATTTTACTTCCAGATATTTCATCGAGGAATGAATATAGCTCATGAACCCCCGAGACTTTGTGTTTTTGGTTTTTGTATATCTCTCACACTTATAGAAGGATCTCTTCTGTAATTGGGGGGTTTTTTTTCTACAGCAGAAAGAAACCCATGGAAAAGCCCAGATACTATTGACTAATAAGTTTTAGTGATGAGATTTGAGTTGAGTGGAATTTGTGGTTGATATGATTTATTCTCTCGGTATGGGTGGTGTTGTGTTCTTTTTAATGATTTGTGCTAGGCGATTTTGTGGTTGTGAACTGTCGTCGTCGTTGTCGTAGTTGTTGTTGTTTTTGTTTCTAACATTTATGTTGGATTTTCCAAGCTTGATGCTAGAGAGAGCAACTGGGATAGTTATCGTTGTTAGATTCTCATATTCTACATAGGAAATTAATGTCAAATTAGCGACAGAAAAGCCTTGGCGAACGATAGAGACAGGATTCCAATAACACGCCGACTGAAAATATATACCATCTCGACATCAACAACTCCTCGCGATCCTAACAAGTTAGAGGCCAGTTTTTCATATCGAAGCATTTCAACGATGTTTCTTCATTCATCGATCAAAATTAGTTTTGTGATGTTCACAATTAAGAGATTCGGCTAGTGGGTGGAATGTGTGTATTATTGACTATGTAGAATTTGCTGTAGTGATAAGTTCCGGAGAATTAGCAGGTGAGTGTTTGAAACAAGTGGCAGTGAGCATATCTGATATCTTGGATTCTCAGAAAGTTCCACTTGTCGAGCGAAAGCCTTTGGTGAGTATCTTCTCAAAGAAATGCTTCTAGCGAGCTTCTTTTAATTTGACCCATTGATATACCCAATTATTTCGGCACCCTAAATTAAAATTCCCGATTCCACATGGGCTTCGCTTAAATTAAGCACTTTGTGCAGGATGATTCCTGATCACCCCTATCTGATAACGATATAAGAAATAAAAGTGACTGCTAGCTGCAGCTAAAGTCAACAATCCCACATTGGAGACATGGTAAGAGGTATTGGCAGTTCTTAGGGCAGAAAATTGTGTGCCAGTAAAACTTTTTTTCGTATTTTTAAGCGGAAAGTCTCCGATCGCGGGATGTTTGATCATACACATCGACATGATAGTGCATAATGGACAGCGATAGTGCTGGGTAAAGACAATAGGGACTTATATAGATGACGAATTCAATGAATAAAACTCCAGAAGTAAATACTTACGTTGGTCACGATTGACTATTTGCAGTAATTGTGAGATGACACGAGATAAATCATTGATGCAGACAAATTTAACCTCACCCCGCCCCGCCTCTCCTTGTATCTTGTATGCTCTTGCGCGTCCATAATCTTTGGCACCGGCCCTTTGGATAAGGAATCCTATTTATACACTTATACTGCAACGGAGAGTCTCATTGTAGTTGTATCAAACATATTTCATCTCCTTTAGTCATCCTTGTAATCAACCTCGAGTCAATTCAAATCATCGGTGTTTATATAAGTCATGAAATTCTCAATCTTCAAAGCATCAGAAAGAGTAGCGTTCAAAATAACCAGACTTGTGTCGAATCTCCCTTATCATATTGCCCGGTGAGCCTGACATCGTATCGTTTTCATAAATAAATATATCATTCGATCACTGGAACTGAGGCATAGTGAAATTTAATTGACAAAGAAATGGCGCCGACAACAACAGTAGGATTAGAAAATGAAAATATATAGCCTAATGTAGTATATAGATAACATTACTCTTCATGAACAAGGTTGTTTCCATGCAAATTCTGAAAAATCTTAGCTAAGGAAGAGGTCATATTTCCAATCCTAAGGCGGCAAAAAATCAAACCAAGCATCTCGAATCAAACGTTCGCCGTGAAAACATGGGACTTGGGGACCGGTTCAGATGAGTATAAGGATTCTATTTAACTGTCGAGAAAGATCATAGAATGTGCTCACTGCGATATTCTCGAGTATATTCACTAACAGTCTCGAGAGATTAAATTTCTGTTACGTTATTTTGAGGTTGAATTAGCTCTTTCGAAAGGGCCATTCTTGGACATCTGAAACACTGACTCACTCGAGACTCAAAGATTACTTCTCATTTGAAGTCTACAAACTGGAAGTTCCAATATGTAGCTACAAAAAGAATTAAATAGCTTACTTTCCATTCTCATCAACTACCTGACGCATGTGACTTCAAAGACACCGAAGGTACTTTGGCATGTGATCTTTCCTGTGCTATTCTTAATATCGCTGTGCATACAGATACAACTACATGAGTTTACAATGCAATTTCTCTAATATCATGTAGTACAGACTTCAATGAACTTTGTGAATTCGACAGTAAAGTATTAGTCTGACAGCATTTATGAACAAGTACACCCACTATTGCCCACGAATCAAAATCACCATTGGATTCAAGATTTTTCACAGATAGACTATAGAAAGATTGAGATATCTTCGTTACTCAGATTTACCAAACTTTGGCCATGTTCATGCATACCACGGTGGGATGTATGAAGAATCCGGTTTAAAAGATTGGAAACTTATATATTGATAGGAGGCATTTTCTAGATGTATCTTATCCTGAGGCCACGCCTTGAGCTAATCAGTGACTAAACCTACATAATGATCTTAGTGAATGAGAAGTTTCGTTTTAGTCTTTAAAGTAATAGGATGGTTCCAAGGCCAGTATCATGGGTTACAAGCGCCCGAGACATTCATTCGTGTAACCTTGAAGTCTTTCTAATATTTATAGGTCTTTTCTGACCTTCGAAAATGTGATCAAACGCCTAAACACAAGGGGACCGTGATCATGTGGTGTGCAAACCTCTTTGGTTCTGTGACTGAGTAATCTGTCAAGTTCCAGTCAAGCCTGCATGATTCACGGATCTTTATATCAAATCCGATATTGAAAAGAATCAAAGACGACCGTCTCAGCTGAGGCTCGAAAAATGATACCGCTCATCTTAAAACCACAGCAATGCTAGTATCTAACAACAGTGATCTCTTCCCCGCTAATTTCGATTTTCTGTAAATTAATACTCTGATAGCTGCCTCAGACTAATCTTACATTACCAGATCCAATTACTAATCACTCAACCGTCTTCAGCCATGAAGACCATCCTCTGCTTTTGTCCAAGTTCCGCTCACTCTCTCAACTATAAACCTCATAACCCTTTTATGCTCACTTGTTGCAAGAGAAACCTGCAAGTGAGATGCTAGGTTCTTGAGCTAAAAGTGATTCACCGGGAATGTATCAGGCTATGCACTTGCTACTCCACACTCGTAGAGCGAACAGACGAGAATTTTGGCTTTACAAGCAAGTCATCATTTTAGGATGGTGGATATATAAGCCGCCGAATTTTTCTGAGGAAATCACCATCAGAGTTCTAGACTCTGGTAAAAATGTCTTAGGGTCTCCCAGTTTTCTAGCAAGCCATATCTGAACAATCTGATACATCAGGTGAATTCAAGTCGAGTATTGATCCGCATTCTAGCTGTTTATTTTCAAGTGACGGGAGAACAACAAAAACTAGAAATAATGATAACGACCGAATCCAAAAATAATAATCACTTCAAAGCTTGTTCAGATGATATAAATTAGTCGACATGCACTTCATTTCCAATAGAAGGATATCTCTTGCTCCATGCAAATCCTTTGAAAATTCTTCCCGAGAAATTTGTCCCATGACACAATATCGAAGTTTTCCATCCAGCTGTTGGTCCTTAAGATATGTTAATTTCTTTGCGGTCTGGCTAGGTTGTTATATAGATTCATCAAACCTCTTTTTTCACTCGTAAACTTCCAAAGCTGGTCATGTGCAAATAAGTGGCAGTATGAAGAAGGGGTGTGAGATGAGGGGTGAATACAAACTCCTACTTTTCATGTGCGTCCATCGTTCACAGATTCACTCACCTTCTCATTCAAAAATAGGCCTGTATATTCAGTGCGCCTCATTCTTCCCCTCAAACCGTGTATTTAAAAACATCTCCCCCAGCAGACACGAGATATGTAACCACGTAGCCTAAAAGTCTCAGCGACTTATACATGGAAGTCCCAGTCCAATAAATTTAGACTCTGAGATAGCATAATGACTCCTATATCGATATGTCTGGAGAAGGTTCTTAAGCTTCAGTGTTGAGATGATCATCGCTGTCACTTCAATTCACAAGTCATCTATTTCCCAGTTAGCGAGCTCCAGTAATTAGAATAACAATAATCATCCAACATAAGACAGTAGGAACCAGAACACAAAAGCCCGAATCCCTAGGTGTAAGTATCTCTTCAAGGCCCCGATAAACTCCAAGGTAAAGAAAATCAAATGGAATCTTCCTTGCTAAAGGTTCCACGCGGACTTTCTGTGCAGTCATAAGGAGGTATTCTTTTTCTAAGTTCATCTATGTCCTCATTAAATGGTAGAAAGGAGATCATTAAATACCCTAACCGCAAAGATTTTGGTCACGGAATTGGATGTACGAAATTGATTCCACTGCTGTTTCGTCTTTGATCTCCCCATTTCTATCAACTCCCCACTCTCCCCTCTCATCTCTCAATTTCTTTTCACAATCCACTATAAAACCACTCCCTCATACCAGCAGCTCACAAGACCATGCTCCACACAGACAAAAAGATAACCATGACGCCATGTACACCTTTCCCTTTTCTTCCGACCCCAGAGTTATGAGTACCATCTTTCCAGCTTCGAGCTTGGAATCTTGGGTTTAATGCTATGGGAGCTTAAGGTTATGGAATAATGATATGGCATTTTAAGGATATTCAATCTAGATGGTAATGAGTGTAAGAATGACAGTACTAAAGAGTTGAATGAAACAGAGGAATAGTATAGATTGATATGATAGTAGTATCTTCAAGACAGCGTACGATCAGAGTTGGTATTGACAATAATTATAGTAACAACAACACTAACGAGAAGATCAACAAAATCGATAAGGAATAGGGAGAGATTCCCTAACAAAACTGACAGAAAGGGTACGACTCAGTTCTGAAATAATGTGGAGATAGGATACGAAACGGCACGACAGGTACTCTTGCCATAGCAATCATGTCTTTCAGATAGCATACTATTTGGGTATGGAAATCTGGCTGGGGGAGTTTATATACTTACTTAGTTACTTACTTAGGTACCAAGTGATAGATATGTGCAAGAGGGAATTAAAATATCACGGGTTCGAATAGTGAATACAGAAGATGGAATAGTATGATCCACGATATTTCATTTCCACTGGTTCTGTAGATATGAGTTTTATAATATAAGATTTCATCTTCATTTAATAACGGCGGTGCTGAATGGTATCTTTCCCACGCCATGTCATGTTGTTTCCTATCATCCCCTACAGAATAAAACGCCGACGCTATGTGTATATCCTTACCCCAAATCCTAAGAAAATGCCTCCTCACTCACTTCCTCCCGTTCATCAAAGTCGAAGCAGCTCAATCCTCTTCAATATCCACAGGCTTAACCACATTCCTCTTTGTCGTACACGCACATTTACATGCACAGCCCGAGCCCGTCGCATTCCCACTCTCCTTAACCTGCAGCTTTGCCTTCAAATCCTTCTCCTTCTCCTCCTCATTATCCCTCTTTCCCTTCTTCCAATTATCTTTTCCCAGTCTCTTCAACCCCTCTCTACCTATCTCCTCATATCCTCTATCCCCCAGCACATTCTCTCTATACTCTCCTTCACCTCCTCGCATCCATTCACCTCTCAACCTCCAGTATCCCCAATAAACTACTCCGCTCCCCAAAATCGCCAATGCAGTCACCGGATACGCATAATAAGGAAACCTTTCATCCCCCTTCTCCTCTACCGGTTTAATCCAAGGCAATATTAATAAAAGACAATTACTCAGCATAAAAACTATAATATACAACTTCTTAGCTCTAAAAGGCGACACGTAATTTTCAGACGGTGTAAGTTGTAAATACAACAAACCACCACTAATAGCAACCGAGATGACCGAAACGGGATATCCTCCAATATCCACCAGGAAATTATATATTTCTCCTGGCGGAGGCACAACAATAACCAATACACTCACAAACCAATGAAGAAACAATCCAGGAATCGGCGCTTCCCCTTCTTTCCCCGAGAAGAAATCAGAGAAGGGTAAGAGGCCATCTCTCCCCAATTCCTGATTAACTCTCGCCTGCGCAAAACTCGTCGCTGCGATATTTCCAAATGCTGATACTACCACTGCAATAGGTAATACATTTTCGCTCACCACTTTGCCAAAGATGTTCCGGAAGAAATGGCCCGCGACTACTACGCCCGCGGAGCGAAAATCGTCGAGTTCGACGACGAGGAAATACGCAATGTTGGCGAGGATGTAGGCTGCTGAGACGAGGGAAAGCGCAATGGGGGCTGCGGTGCGGAGAGTGGGGATGGGATTTCGAATGGAGTAGAGGACTTGGTTTGCGGTTGAGTAGCCGCGGAAACAGTAGAGGATTTTGAGGAGCGCGGTGGCGTAGTCGTGGGGTTGGGTGGAGGAGTTTGCGAAGAGGTGGGAGAAGTTGCGTTGGGCGGTGGAGAGGTGTTGTGGTTGTGGGGCTCCTGGTATGTATTCTGTAGAGAGGAGATTGAGACGACGGTGGATGATGGAGGAGTAGGATCCGATGCGCATGAGGAGGCCGGCGAGTCCGGACAAAATTACGATGAGCACGAAGAACATTTTTCCCACGCCCAGAATGTTGATTATGCGGAGACCGGTTCGTTGGTAGCGAGCGTGGATGAAACATATTAGTGTAATGACTGCTACTGCAATACTACGAACATTCCATCTATTGGCATCGATTTCGAGGGCATACATTATATATTCTCCCAAAACGATACAGTTGGGGGTTGAAAATCCGAGAAGAACAACATAACTCATGAACGCACACGTCGCCAACATCTTCGGTTTTCTAAATATCCTTTCCAGATATATGCGTTCACCACCGGATCTTGGTAGCGCAGTTCCCAAGTCGAGATATACTGCAAGACCGCAGAAGGAAATCAGAGATCCGATGATCCATAGTGTAAGACTGGCTCCTACGCTTCCTACAGATTGGAGAATGGAACTGGGTATTGAGTAGATTCCTACTCCGACGGTTTTGCCGACTATTATATTTATTGTGGAAAAAGTACCGAGTTTGGCGGCTTCGGGTGTGCTTGGATCTATATTGTATAATGGAGTTCGTGGAATAAAAGTCGATGATTCGGCCGGTGATACCAAAGTGGTACTTGAATATGAATCGAATTGTTCGTCCTCATCATCCGATTCCTTTGATTTTATGGTTCCCCGACCGCTTGGTGTTAACAGATAACTCCGGGGTGTTTGAAGAAATGTCGACTCCACATATATTGAGCTTCCTCTTGACCGGTCATCTTTGTTATTTGAATATGGTCGTCGTGGTGTAACAGGAGATCGACAACTTATTTCGAAACTATTTCGTAAAGGTGTTGACGCTATTAATATAGCATCGCCGAGAAATGATCTCGACTGAGAGAATCCTCCCATTTGGATGGTTTATATGAAATGGAAGTATGAGATAATTATCGTAGGATTCGCAACGAAATGGATTTCATTGGATTATTGGAACCGGAGTATAGAATGGATTAGGATCACGACTTCGGAGAAACTCATGTAGGAGATAATGAGCAAGTGTCTCATAAAATCAAGGAGTAAAAAGAAAAATGTATTAGAGAAAGCTTTGAAATCAATGGGAGATGAGTAAACATGGGAAATAGAAAGTTCTTTTCTTAGATCAACTATGATACCTGAACATACTCCTTGACTATCCTTTCAAACTGCAAGTAGTGGCTGATTTCCGAGAACTAAAGATCAGCATAAATATCAGCAGATGTCCATTTGATCTCTCAAGAATATTTCCCATTCTTCATAAAAACGATTCGTGTATATCGCTCATCAGCAATCTGATATCCAAATCATCGACAAATCCACTAGGATTTTCATTCGTTGAAACGACGCGGAATCCTTGATCCAATGTTTTGACGTCTATCCTCTACCCTTTCCCACCCATCATGTCGATATATCGAAAGGAAGAATACAACCGTGGTTGATCAGACACCAGACGTCCGATGCTGAAACAACGTTAGTAATTCAATGAAGATTATGAAACGACCAGCGTAAACATCAGAACACGCATTTTAAATTCATCAACTAGGTTCACAATTGCCAAGTATGATGTATTATCAACCAAAGCTTCTCCCTGATTCAAGACACTTTGGGGCACTGCTTGGTTCAAACCTCGAAGGGATCATCTATCGGATGGATGTCGTCAATGCCAAGTATCAATCTGAAGAGCAAGTGAAGCCGATATTTCCATATTTGCTTTTGTCTGACAGAGATGTAGATGTTGCATTTTCGTCATTAAGTTTCATCTCCAATCCATCTTGATCCTTTGATTGCGTAGCCACTCTCAATTATCGATCGTTTCTTTCAAGAACCAAACACCATTAATGACAAGATACCCAGTGATACACAAAAGTCCCAAGAGCCACCACAATAGTATCCCGTCCTTCAAAAGTCGCAAATGCTCAAAAGCTTGTCAGGTGGAGAAAATTTACAGGCTCGTTTGACGGCCCGAATACGGCAATCTTGGGGCTCCCGCTCCCCTTGCATACAGTGGTTCTCTGCCGATCTTACGTTATTCAACAGCATTGTGAATCTGTGCTGATATTGGCATTGTCAAGGGACAAACAATCTTCTAAATCAATAGCTACTCGTTGATGTCTTTAAAATCCGATATCAAATCGATGAATTGATGATTAGAAATAGGTGCATGATAAATCGGCGGGGGAAAAAATACCTATGAAAGTGCCTGGTTCATTTTACCGTGAGGTATATCATTATATAAACAACTACTCAAACGACCACTCGAGCATTTCTATTTCAACACCAAGAAGTAAAAAATAGATCGTTTCACCAAGAATAGTTCGGGTCTGTTCAGCCTTATTGTTATTAGTTCTTGTAGAGGACATACAATTCATGAACACCGAGGGGCGAGAAATATTTTGCACGTCCAGAATTGTGTTTATGAATTATGTAGTAACAAACCAACACTGCAGAATCCTAAAAACAAAATTCCATTACTCCAACCCTAGATCCTTTACAGTATGAGCTGCTTTTTCTTAACCACATTCCCATCCATCCTAGATTCAAAAAACACCTTTTCCCTTGAAATCGCGAGCGAAGGTATCATTGAAGATGAGAAGGACTTCAAATGTCGTCTCCAAATTGTCTGAGAAACTGAACCTATTCATCAACATTGATGATCATAGTAAACTTACTTCCCTAAAACCACGAATTCGAATATCACATCAGTTATAATTCATACCCATCCCACTACTAATGATCTCGTACCCTATCCTCCTCTCCTTTACCCACCTCTCCAATCCCACCCAAATCCCCCCTATCAAATATCTGTCAACCCGTTAGCACAATCCTTACTTCCCACTCCCATCTCCGATAATCCCACCTGTCCTCGTACTTCCATAACCCCCTTCCGGCAGCCAAATTCTTTCCAATACCCAATTTCCCTCATTGCCCTTATACCTTTCTCTCTCTTCAAAGAATGGTCTAAAAACCCCATCCACAATACGATCTGGAGACATCTTCCCCTCATTAACTACTTCTCCTCCTACAATTGGTGCACCGACTAGAATTCCCTTTGGTACCATAACTTGTTGGAACATTTTAACAAGACATTGGCTTGCACTTTTGGTGGCACAAAGAGCGGAGATATTGGGATCTGGGTATTTGTCGAGTAGGCCACCGGGGACGAGGAAAAGAGGGTGTTCGCCTTGTGAAATGTGGGAGGTGTTGGCGTGATTCATGTACCATTGTCTGCGGAGTTGTGATTAGTGTTTTCTGTATCCTTGATTTGATGATATAGGAAAATAAACATACCCAGCAACCAAAGTCCCCATCGCCGTAATGTTAAAATCCTGCGTTAAAGCTTCCGGTTTCAATTCCAAAATAGGGCTCGGAGCCACATGTGCAGCATTATAGCAAAGAACATCTACTTTTCCACCTAATTGTTCGGCAGCCCAATCTAGAGCTTTATGGAGAGAAGATGGGATACTAGCATCGCCTGCGTGGACGAGGACTTTAGGTGCTTTGGGGTTGAGATCGTTGATTTCCGAAGCGAGAGAGAGAAGGGAGGAATAGTTGCGAGAGATGATAATGATTTGCCAATTGTGAGAAGCGAGGTAGAGGGAGAGGCTGCGGGACATGAGGGGGCCGGCGCCGATGATTATTATGGTGCGAGGTCTTAGGGATGTCATTTTGATGATGGGTTGTGAGATTTGAAATATTTGAATTGGATTAATTTGTAGGTTGAATTGAATGATGAAAAGTGCTAAGCTCCTTTCGACTGGTTTTGGAAAACATAATAGGAAGTGAAGTCAGAACAATAGCTCGAAGACGAGATTGTGCCATAGAAGACATAAATGAGGGGTAATAGCGGGGTAAATTCCAAAGAGAAGCCATCTGAAGAGAATTTCATTGAATAGTAAGAATAGATGAAAGAGCTCTCTGATTGATGTTTGAGGCAAATGCACTTATCTTATTCATCGATCCGCGGCTTCATCCTGCCAATCGAAGTCCTCAGAATACTCGGGTGGCATGCTTGTGTAACATCTATCCATGAATAGAAATTTTTAACGTTCGCGGTAGCACACATGTGTACAGAGTGGTACTGAGAAGATGCAACTTTTCCTAACTCTAATGCCATATTATCAAATGGACAAAGTGTAGCCCACCAACATTGAAAACACAAGATTCAATACTCAGCAGTTTGACCACGTCCCCAAAACCCCATCTCACAGAGATACTCGATGAAACACGACTCTCTCAATCAACAGCATAAGAAGATCCAATTCAAACAGAATTTCCACATCCTCTTGCACCAAAAACGATAGAACTACTATCAATACCAAACTCCCGCTCGCAATCCAATTTCTCCACCTTCCACCATACGCAAGATATCAAATACACAGACTCAACAACCTGACTGCAATGTCAAGAAGACAATCATCTAATTGCTTCTTTAAACTTACATAAAAAGTGAGAATGACCCACGAATCAATTCACACACATCTCCAGGCCATGACGAACATACATGTACCCAGCAGTAGTAAGACCATCATCCAAGCACAACTGAAAAACATCCCATCATGTACGTAAAATCCCCAATCCGCGCTCCAGCTGGACCAGGTTCCTCCTACTTCAGACACGCAACAAAACTTTTTCTCGTCCAGACAATATCCAATTACATCTCATCCCATCCCATCACATCACGTCAGACTAGGAGATAAGTGTTAGAGAGGGGAAAAGATAATCGACATCAGGATTTTGATTACGCCAAGACGTTTTTTGTCTAGGGCGGTCTTGAAATTTTGATATGCTGGGCACGTGTTGGGGAAGAGAGTTGGTGAGATATTCTTGACTTATAATTACTTGCTGAACGTACCTATCTTACCTGGGTAAGATAAGATATGCAACAAACTGTCTTCTCTTTTCGATACATATTTGAAACAGAGGAATGATTACGGGGGTGAGTACTATAGGTCGGTCATGGATTAGTTCATTCATTCATCTTGAGCTGTGGGTTCTGACCAAGTGTACAAGATGGGAAATAGAAAATTCTGTCAGTTCAAACGGTTTTATATATTTCATCCTACAAGTAAGCAAGTATCCTCTTTACCATTATGAAGATTTAAAGAAAAGCATACATGAATGAATAGAAATATAATGAAGTGAATAAAATAAACAGCTCGAGTAATTGATTAATTAATTCTGAATTAATTAATCGTTATTAAAATTTCTTATGTTTTATATCTGCAATTCTTCTGCCTTTTTCTTTCCACATGGCCCACCAACCTTCTTGCTCCTTTCATTTCCAGAAATGTTATCGTAATATCTATAATTTAATTCAATCCCATCAGACATGCATGCATGCTGCACGTCAAATTGGAATCGAATACACACATATACGTGAGACATCAAGCAGATGCCTAATCATTAAATTTAGTAACCCCCCACCTCTCCCTCCTAACTACAACCCAATCTCAAAAACCCCCTACATAAAAGCCAAAGCAGACGCGCCCATCGCGCCCGCAAACACCCACCCGGCAACTCTCAATCCACTCGCATCTCCCTTCTTCGATGATGTCGCACTAGCTGCGCTTCCAGTCGCTGTTCCCGTGCTTGTTGCTGTTCCCGCACTACCATCTACATCGAATCCACAAAGGCCGGTTCCATTCATTTGGTAACTAGGGAATAGTACTCTTGGCTCTCCTTTGTCCATCTCAATGAAGAGCGTTCCGTTCTCACTTGCAATGTATGGTTTACATGTGATTACTTCTGTCATATTTGTTCCAGCGTCGGCGGCATTGTTGATGCCTAGAGTGTAGCTTCCTCCTTTGGAACCTTGGTTAGAAAGTACCGAGACGATTTGAACACCGTTTGGTCCTTTACGTGTTGCGTATGTGGAATCGTCATTGTGGAGCAGAATGGACATGTTGGCGACGTAGTTTGAGTTTACGGAGATAGCGTGGTTACGGAGGGTGTTGAGAGTAGCTGTCATAGTGTAGAGAGGAGTAGTTGTGCTTGGTTTACTTTCCCAGAGAGCTTGACGGTTGTATGGAGAATAGTTGCCCTGGAGATGTTGTTCTTGTCCGTAATAGTACTTGGGGATACCATCTGCCAGGATTGTGAAAGCCATTGCGTTGGCTGCGAGCTGTTTTGTGTTAGTGATTTTGTATTAGAACATGAAGTAGAAGAGGCTTACAGTCTCATCATCATTATAAGATGCAAAACGTGGTTGATCTTGATTCTCAATGAAATTCGCGAGATATTGAGGAGATTTGCACAAAGCTCCCATACTCTTGACCATATCGACCAGACCAGCCATTTTTCCAGCGGTAAAGGCTTGAATTGTTGTGTAATAAACCGGGTAGTTCTCCAATCCCTCGGTGTACTGTTGATAATTGCAAGTGAAAGCAGCATCGCCATCCTCTACTTCTCCCAAAGGATATACACCGGCGGCATCGACGAAATCTTGGAAGAAATCATATGTAATTTGTTTAGCACCATCGACTCGAATTCCATCAATAGAGTAATTGGAGACAAGCTCCTTAATCCATGTTCCTAATACAGCTGCGATTTCTTTATTGTCTGTTTTGATATCTGGAGTTGCGACTCCGGTGTATCCCAACCAACAATCTTGATATTCTGTGACATTTTGCCAATCGATAATTGGGCAGTAGGGGTTGTATGATGATTCGTCGTTGAATGGAGCAGGGGAGAAAGCTGAATAATCGATCTTGGTTCCAGCGGTCATGTTGTGATCTCCAATGTCAACAGCCATCTCACTAGCAACGACATCAACTAGAAGATACATTTTTCTCTTGTGAATTTCTGCACTTAGTTTCAACAAATCATCTGCTGAACCGAAGTTTGGATTGAGATCGTAGAGAGACTGCAGTATTGATGTTAGAACTCTTCATGCTACCCCAACAACAAGCCAATTGTATGCAAATAGAGGGAAGCTCTGCAAGAGGGAACCTACAGTCTGCCAATATCCATGAAAAGCTTGTCCATAAATCGTCGTACTATTAATGTTCAAATTGACTGGACTAATTTGAATGGCCGTGAACCCCATGTTCTGGATATAATCCAGATTCTCCGTGATGCCATTCCAAGTACCTCCACAATAGTTCGTGATATTACAAGGAGCATCTGAATCTGAGGATCGATGATATCTATCTGTGATAACCTGATAGATAGATCTCCCCGCCCAATCATCACTACTTGCTGCTTGAGATAAACCCGCGAAAAGGGGAACGAATGGAATAATTGAGTACTTCATCGTGATGTTGTGTACAGCCAAGGGCAAAAGACGATGTAACGAATGAAGGTATGAAATAAGAGTAAACTACTCGAAATACAAGTGCAATGCGTACAATACAAACCAAACGAGAGACTGGATGTATGTATAAAGGGAAAGACGTCGCAAAATGGAAAGAGGGTGAACAGAAATGAAAAGAAAGCCAAACAAAAGGAAGAGCAATATAGACTTAAATCAAACCCGATGTTTCCTACAAACCACATCCTATCCCAATTAAGATTTCCATACTTTTCATGGTCCCCAAGTGCAAGTGTAAGGGTTGTGATGTGGAATACGAGATGTTAGGGTGAGCCACCCTGAGCCACCAGTCAGGAACAAGTCTCCTGATGATATGCGGACGGCATCATGGCGTATGATTTTGGGTGTGATTGATGAGTAAGGTAAGGTTGCATGCATGTGGTGAGGATCTTTAACTACAAGGGTGGACTTAGAACTTAGAACTTAGCACTTGCACATTTACGATACTTTGTACAAACGTCCGAGGGAGTAACCATATGGGAAAGGAGGACCGATGAACGGCAATTTCCTTTCCCCCTCGAGACGAAAATAAATGGATTGAACAAGATGAGCACGACGAGCAAGATTGGATGCAAAGGCCCCATTGATCACAAGACTCGAAAGCAAACAGTGCAATGCCGGTAAGAAATTGACTTCGCGTATTGAAATTTAAACAAAATAACAATCACACCAAGTTAAAGTGACACCCACAATGCGAACTGAAAACCCTATCCATCATCCGTGTTTTCGATAGCCAAGCCATCAACAAATGTTACCAAGTGTAGATCCATCATGCTGCATTAACCGTCCGGCCCCGTCCACGTCCCTCATATCGTGTCTCTGAGCTTCTCTCACCCAGTCAATACCAGGAACAACAATTGAATACGAGAATCCCTTCAAAGCAGCACTCCAGCCTCTCGTACTGGACGGGTCAAAATAGAGTTAAGATCTAATGAAATGAACTCCTGGATGAAAAGACCCTGTAAAGAGATTTCCTCGCAGTGCAAACCGGACCGAAGCGATCGTATTTTATCTTTCGACATTGTGTTTCTAACACACCTGCGGTTGTCAGGGATAAACACGAAGGTGCGAGTTTGATGGATCGATATATAGTCTGATGCCGTATCCAGATAGTGTTGGAAACTCTGCACCCTTTTCCATCGTTGGCTTTGTTGTCTTCCGTCGAGTACAAGGCCTAGCATCGCCAATCAATCAATATCCAAAAAACCTATCTGAATCAGAATCGAACAAACATCCGCGGAATCCTAGACAAAAATGTTCCATGTAAACAAATAAGCTACGCTTTGCGGAAAAGCTTGACCAACGCCACCATCCCCGGACAAATTTAAAATTGCATTAGGAAGGGATGGAAATGACGGTGTGCTTATGAGATACCGTTTGGGAGATCTGGGGAAGATGAGATGGTGTGGGAAGAATGAGGTAAGGCTTCAAGGAGAATGGGGAGATTAGATTGTTGGTTGGTGACGCGTGGAAGGTTACATCTTTTCTATAATGGGTACCAGCAGACGGAAAAACTTGGGTTTACTCTCGATATAAAATTTGAAATTTGAGCAACTTCTTTATGTAAGATTGCCTAGATATCTAGTTATCTTCTACCTACTGATCGAGTTTTAAGAAAAGATCGAGACTGCTGAAAATGATAGTATAGCAACTTTATCCCCTCAAAGCTCAACTTCCAGATGATTCCTCCCCGTCAAATTGCCCACCATCTCTCTCACCTCTGTTACCCTCCCTGCTACACTCTCGAGTCCTCCCTCCTTGCCCCAAACTCCCATTAGCAATGCCATAAACAAGCCCATCAATACCCCCAAGATCACACCTCTCCATTCCCCCTTCACAATTCTCTTTCCCCAGAACATTGCCTCATCAACCTTGACTCTAACAATGCTATTCCCTAGTTTCTGTTTCCGTGCACTTTTCAATCCCGGTAACGCATCATGCGAATAAGTGTTGTTCAACAATTGGTAACCCTGTATCTCATTCTTCTCTGCTTTTTGACTAGCCCAGTGGCCCAGAGTCTTACGATCGGTCCAGGGACCAGAGGATGGATTGTCAATTTGATCACCAAGCGGTGTGAGGAGAGGGACGCCGTAGCCACAAGATGTTTGGACCTAATGTTCCTGTCAACCCCATTGTCTCTAAAATGTTTCACTTGCTATGAACACACTGTTTCTTGAAGTCAAGAGCAAAAACCCATCGAATTGAATCAGAAGATGTACACATAAGGACTAATGGAAAAAAGAAGAAAACAAACCTTCCAAACATCCAACAAGATAACAGCTCTCGCACCATCCACATTTGACTTTCCCATTTTAGCCAATAGAGGTGCAAAGTCGGGTGTGTTCCATTCGACTACATGTCCCGTACAGAAAAATCGCATTATGCGGGGAGTGGAGGTGAAAGAACAAAACATGATTGTTACGCGACTATTCTCTTGGGGAAAGTTAGTGTGGAGATGGAAAGGCAAGGAGCTAAATTATTGAGAGAGGATCGGAGGAGAGGGGAAAGATCAAGGAAATGAATGGACGAACCATAGATATGGCTAATAGTCTCGACGCCGGAGCCAGTCGCATTGACACTGAGAGAGCATCAGATCTATCATCCACAAACTTGGAATCTGCGTATAGAAACAGTAACGATACCAAAGGTGTATGAAATCGACAAATAGCAAAAACACTACAACGCAAGTTCTAGCCCGCAAAAGGAAGCACAACCACCGCATGTATCATGAGAATCAAATGACCACTAAAGTCACACATCCCGTAGATATTCGCATCTCCACCTCCCCGTTACAGAATCCTACTTATCCTCCCATATACCCCTCGACAACACCCTTCATCAACACACCGCCCCCAAATCCAAACAAGACAAAAAAAGAAGCAAAAGAGACAACGACTCACTAGGCACAACTATTCGGTCCCAATATCTTAAACGTCGCATCTCTAACCACCAAAGTATCAGTAAGCATTTCCTCTCTTTCCCCTTTTTACTTTCCCACTCCCCTCCTTTCATCATCTATATCACTCTTCTCTCCCTCTCCCCAAGGAAAAAAATAACTCACGGTAAGCCCTTCGGACTAAGATTAACATGCTTCCCATACGTCGGCGCCGAGCCCGTAAAGAAAACCGGTTGAGCCATTGCCCACTCCGCCAGTTCTGGGGAGATAGATGGGAAGTATTTAACCATGTTCCTTCTATCTTCTTCTATTTCCCCGTTTATTGATTCCTTCCTTCTTCGGGACTGACAAAGAATGCCAGAAATCAATGAGTAATTAAGAATTCGAGGGTTCCGTTCAGATAAATGAGGAATTTGTATCTTCTATATGTAGGTTGTATAAGTGATATATAATTGATATCCCCAGAGATAATCCAATGTGAGGTGGGTAAAGACAAACGCAATGTATAAGTGAAGAAGAAAACTCAGTCTCGAACAAAAGACTTCTCGACAATACAATTGATGCCAAACCAAAAAAGACTCATCTATCTATCTATCAGTTTGAGTCACAAATTAAGAACGACGCGGTTGTGCGGGGTAGGTAGGTATTAGCACCATGCATAGACACATCAAAAGTCCCCGAATTTCCTCGATGTTCAATTGGAGGCCCTTTATCCTACATGCTTGGCGCTAAAACCTTCCATTCTCGTAATTTCACATGTGTTTCTATAAGCTATGGCTTTGACAATTTCAATTTCAAAGTGCAGTGACTCGAATTCATATCATCATCTTGTATGCTATATGCTACGCTTCATACACCATGTCATGTATTTTTTAAGCCATCTCTCATCAACTCATCACTCATAAGGTCTAAGATCCATAGATACCTTTCAATCCACACCTATTCCGTGTCAAATAGCCAGATTAGGCCAAGCCAAACCCATCATCTCGATTTAGATTAAAAAACAAAAGACAGAAACCAGATTCAACTAATGTTGTACAGGGGTAATGTGACCAAACAGACGCCTTCATAAAATGCCGACCTTCAAAAAACAAACGCCTAAGTGGATATCCAGTATACATCTCCTGAAATTGGAGAATGTATCGACAGTAAAGAACGTGTGATATAATTAAAGGAAGTAATCCCCAGCACCTCTCCGACCAGCTGGAACTGCACGTTGATCTTCTGGTACGGCGCTGAAAATGCTGAATTTAGGATTAAGATCTTCTCCAACGTTCATAATCGAAGCGACGTTACCACATCGGTAACAGTAGTTGGGAGCTGACCAGACAGTAACAACAGATTTTTGTGCGAAATGATACTGAAGATTGTTAGCAAATTTCCATTCTCATCTAAGCAGGTGAGATAGCATACCTTGTATCCTTCGTTAACAAGTTGATGAGCACGAGCAATGAGTTTCAAACCATTGACATGATTGAATTCATTGGCAACCTTGTCCCCAAATAGCCACCCAGCTCCACGAGGAGAAACAGCCCAAGTATCAACATCCTCAGGATCACTCCATACCAAATCACAGAAAGCACCCTCATGAGGAATTTCTTGAGCACGTGCAACAACTCTGATTTGATCGACAGTTCGAATTTCTGGACTCAAACCACCATGAACGCAAAGAACTTCACCATCAACAACTGCTGCAAGGACGAGGAAGTCGAAAACTTGACAACAAGATTTCCAAACCGAAGCATTGCCGTATTTTTGTTGACATTCTTCGTAGAACCCATACACTTGCGTGATTTGACGAGATTCGTGATTTCCTCGAACGAGTGTAATTTTATCAGGATATCTGGTATTGTTAAGGATAGGTCTGACCAAATGAAGTGATTCACTTACGTAGCTTTCAGACACATTAGTAACGTGAAAGTTTCCAGACTGAAATATCCTCTATCGACGAAATCACCCAAGAAGATGAAATTCTGGTTCCCATTTCCAGAGACTTGATTATTATTGACATTAATCCCGGAATCAGCTCCGGAACTCGTACTGCGATTTGATCCACCTGCGGTACGTGGGCGTCCTCGAGGTTCATCATCGTCATCATCATCATCCCCTCCACTTGCGCTTTCCATACCACTGTCACTACTTCGTATCTTTTTCTTTAGTTTTGGATCTGTAATCTCAGTAGGTGGTTCGAGCGCATCTGTGTTGATCACAGTGGTGGGGGCTTGGACATTTGTCTCGCCTGGCATACCACCAGCGATACGGAAGAGTTCGAGTAAATCGTAAAATTGTCCATGGATATCACCACAGATTGTAACGGGAGTTGCGACAGGCTGTATATTTGACTCTGTTGGGAAAAGGATCAGTACAAGAAGATACACAGTGATGATTCAGAAGGGCATTACCTTCCATTAAGCACTCCTTTACCATCTCGCAAAGTTGTTTCATTGCCCACTCTGGTAGATAATGACATTGTTTCGCCTCTGCTAACCACTCCTCCAGACCAGAACGAGGTCCCAATTTCGCAGCTCCAGGGCGGGGTACTGTGGGACTCATGTTGTGTATTCTGATAAGGCGACGGCGAAGTCTTGGGCTTTCTTCTGAATGCGTGAACAAGTGGGATTATGTGGTGACTTAAAGTTTCTCGACTCTGGGAGAGTTGAGTCCGTTCCTGAATCCTCTCTGAATTCTACCGGGTTTTCTAAAATCGTCTCGAGGTTGCAGGTATATCTTGTTGGTATGAATGCTTTTTTAACAATTATCACTCTGTAACTGTCGCAATTGGTTTGTTGGATGCCCTCTTCAAAGCTGATATTGGCTTCTGGGGAGTTGTCGTAATCGTCGTAGTGTGATTGTTCGTAATCCTCCTGATAGAATACCTCTTCAACTGCCTCATCTGAGAGTTACTTGGAATCATACTGCGCTATGCCCGATTCCGTAGTATAACCGAGGAAGTTGACATAGATTATGTGATTGGTGACCGTATTCTCGGTGGTTAGGCTGTCCGACCCAAGGGCATTCCCTTAGAAGTGATGCCCCACGTCTAACCTTATCAGCAATCACATACTCGAGTGCAATAATAAGGAATGCTGTTTCCTACTTGCACAAACACAATACAAACAAGTGGATGATTTCTCCAACAGATGGCCGTCACAATTCTCTATATCAATGTGCTTCTCATGAATTTGCGAGCGCGTACATATTAAGGAACGTGAATATCAATTATTCGGTTCCACAGGCCCCAGATCATTTGGCGCAATAATCTGGTAGAAAGTCGACCTCAAAGTTTAATCCGTTATACAACTACCAATCAGAATGGCTACCACCGCAGGATCTCGCAATAATGCCAATGGAGTTCTTTCTGTTACAACTACCCAGACATCGGGAAATGCCTCTAAGCAAACTGCTAGCAAGCCAGCAACTTCCAAAATGAAACTTATTGTTCGTCGACTAGCTCCCGGATTGACGGAGGCGGAATTCAGCTCATCACTTGGGGACGAATGGAAGGTAGGGCAAGGGAAGGTGGATTGGTTTCAATACAAACCAGGAAAGGATTCTAAAGAGTATGTTCTTTCGCGAAGAATGCGCCGACATTACTTACAAATAAACACAGCCCCTCCAAACCATTCCGTCCTTCTCGAGCATATCTCCACTTGGCCAATAGTGACCATCTTTTGCCATTCTCCGACGTCGTGCGCAAGTCCAATTTTGAAGATGTAAAAAACACATACACAAATTCCTGTCTTATTGGACCACCCACTGTCGAATTTGCACCATACAGCAGAGTCCCCGCAGGTCTCAAACGTCGTACAGATGCCCGCGCTGGAACAATCGATCAAGACCCAGAATTCATGGCATTTTTAGATGGCTTGGCTAATCCAGTTACTACAAAAGAAGTTGGCGCAGAGGGCGAAGATCCCCCAACAGGAAAGGCCGAGAAGGTTACAGTAACTCCCTTGGTTCAATTCTTAAAAGACAAGAAGGCCAATAAGACGAAGGAATCAGCAGCCAAAGCATCGAGGAAACAGGAAACTTCAAAGTCCAAGACGAGTGAAGGGTCGAATTCTACAGGTGATGGCAAGAAGTCTAACAAGGATTCCAAAACCGACAAAGTTGGGGCCACACAAGAAGCTGTCAAGATTTTGAACAGGGAAGTTGGCAAGAGAACAGCTACGTCAAACTCATCAGTAGCCTCTGCCTCTGCTTCATCTAGCACTGAAAAGAATGTACCTAAGCTTGATACTTCTAAAATTCCTGCAAATGAAAGACAAGCCGTTGTCGCTGCTCATGTTCGTATGCTTCGACGTGATCTCGGACTCAATCCCTCACAGGCGCATCGTCGTATCAAACGCGATACAGCTAGTGCAGTAAAGGCGGAGTCTACCGAAAAGCCCACAGTAGCTTCAAACAATACCGCATCTTCCCCAGCTACTCCTACAACGCCCACAGGTCCAAAAGCTCCTCCCGCCCAGCCTAGCGCTCAATCTGGTAGCCGAAGGTCTAGGAGAGGTAATCAAAATCATAACACCGAATCATCTACAAATAAGCCGTCGACTACCACTACTTCCGCCCCAACCACACCTATGGTTTTGCTTAGAAAGCCCGATAATCAAAGATCCCAACAACGACCAAGTACCGCCAGTTCTCAGCCTTCATCTACTCCTCAAATTCAACCAAAACCAACTCCAAAAGTTACTCCAGCTGCTTCAGGTACGGCACCACCTCAACAAGCTACTTCAAACCGAGGGTCAAAATCCCAGGTGGATGCTTCATCCAAAATATCCCGACAAGCTTTCATCAAACATGCCAATCCGTCTCAAGGTGTGACCGAACCATTGCTAAAAGAAGCATTAGAGAGATTTGGCAAAGTCTCTATGGTTGAGATAGACAAAAAGAAAGGCTTTGCATATGCCGACTTTGAAGATGCAGAAGGTTTAAAGAAGGCAATGGCTGCGAATCCAGTTTCCGTAGCGCAAGGCACTGTTCACGTTATGCCACGAAAGGGAAATGCTGGAAATCCAGTACCACGTGCTGGTCCGGCTCCTAGAGCACCTGCTCCGTCATCCGCTAATCCCGCTTCGCGTGGTGGTAGAGGTGGAACTATGGGAAGGAGGGGTGGTAGAAACGGAGGTGGAAGAACTCGGGTGGATATTCCAGCCGCAGACTCTTCAAAATCATCTCCAGCCGCGGATTCTTCAAAGTCTGCTCCAGTCACGCCTGCAGGACCAGCTCCCAAGTGAAGTTTCCCTTACTCACAACGATTGTTCAATAAATTCTCGAAAAATTATTAGCGATGCTTCACCAATCTATCGAAAACATGAGCCATTATCGGATATACGAGACTTCAATGCGTCATTGAGAGTATTCATTAAAGTGTCTCAAAAGCTACAAAAGCCCAAGAATAACATACAAAGCAGCACCTGAGTTTATTCTCAGCTTGCAAAATTTTGGTTTGAAGCTCATAGGGATGTGATCATGTATCGAAGAAGCATGAGTTACGAGCATGCGCGCAAGGCCATACGTGACGGTGAGAGGGGAGGGGGGAGTGGGGAGAGCTAGGAAGTATTGGTTCTTAGGGGTAGGAGGTTTTGACCTGAATACAATTACACGGCTTCCAAATTGGGTGTCGTGTCTGATCTAGTATTACGTAGCAAAACTGTGAGGTCATTCCATTAGTCTTCTTCTCATTGATGCATTCATTGGTAGGCTTAACACCTATGCTCTTCAAAGCGAACTGTGTCGTCTGCGGTTGCTATGATCAAATGTATAGCATGCTCTCACCTGCTTGGTGCGATTGCCAAAACTCCTCATACTTGTCCATTTCCTAGACCCTACACCCGGAGCTAGGAGATTCAAATACTACACAAAGTGACCCGTCTATCTATTTGTCTCTAACCTATATTCGGGGATGACGAATGTACCAAAACCAAGCACTCTATGCCATGTAGTATATATACCCATCTTAAATTGGCTACAATACAGGACGGCGTGGAGTCTTATACTGGCTCCGCTACTGGCGTCCCTGGGGAGAGTCGTTCAATTCTTCAATGTGCAAGTTCTTTTTCTATCATCTAGTTATAATCTTGTTGTCTTTGGCATTCCTGTTGTCGTTTCTCTATTTTATCTTGTCGTTCAATGTTTCTGAATGGTAGTTTGTTGAGTATTCCCTCGGACACCAAAAGGCGGCGAGATCACTGTCTTAACATGCTAAAGTTGATTGTAGCTCATGTGCCACGTTTCACATTCATAGATCATGTGTCTTATTTCAGGGAGTGTTGGTGTCCTGATTGAGGATGTTACAGACCGTTTTAAAAGAATCATATGGAATACGGTATCGTTCAACGTGTAGAGCTAGCAGTGAATCATCTTCTGTCGTTTTGCTAGTCATGAGGGTGCTGCACTAGATATTTCGTGGGTGGGAAGTGGGGAAGATTGGATGGGGTAATTTTGATATGATTTGGGAAGTAAGATTTGTTTGAAGGGAATATCACAAGTATAAATGGTTGTGTAATTGGGGTATTGGAACTACAACAAAACATGTGGATGAAAAACAAAGCATCCTAGGTCTTTGAGAGTCTGCTGTTCTTTCTGTTAGGACTATCTTTCGTAGCCTTGGTTAGGAATCTGGGGCTGATAAGTATCAGGATTCTCGGTAAGGAATAGAAAGTTTGTGACGATGTTCGTGGTTCGGTATTATCGTCATTTTCCTTGAGCTCTTACTGGAGATGAGTTATTGTCATTTTTCTTACCCGCTGTTTCGTCAGGTATTGGCACATGTACATTCATCCCAGGAAAGCGAATATCTTCAGGTAGTCTTTCGAGGGAAGTTGATCAGAGTTTCGAATCTACAACGTGAACCTACCACAACATATGTCTATATCGTGATCACTTTTATGACTACTTGATCGATTCTGAGAGTAGAAGTTCTGGCTTATAAGTATGGGAGAATAGAAGTGGTTGACGATTCAGAATGAAATTTTGACTAGGTGGGAAGTGAATCATTCGTAAAGACTTTCAGTCGAGTAGGACTTATTATATCACTCATTCAATACAAATTTGTGCGGGGGCATCCGTAAATTGTCTCTACGGGAATGGTTAATAATTTTCTGGGTGCTACATAAGGACTTCGTATCGAGAGGTAGAAATTAAGTATAACTCTTGTTATTAAATAGAGGGCCAAACCTCAACCAGAAAGCGGATTGCATCAGCTGTGCGTCTTGAAATAAAATAATTTACTGTCCAACAAGCTTATTATGTCACTTAAACTTGCTCAACCCCTTGATCAACACCTATTGCTGCCATTTTGTGCTTTTCACTGTCAGGTAGGCTATCATTGTCACCTTTGGGATTTCCCCATTTTGAGATTGATTTTATGAAAGCTAGCATACAAGATACAGTAAGAGCCGTTCTTAGATTTCTATGAGACTAATTGAACGAGAGTGATTGTAGGGACGCGTCCAAGGTCACAACAACATGAATGAATATCTGGTAGGTAATTTCTTACCATATTTCAGATCAGATGGTCGAATGTTTGAAGATCGTGCAGCATTCTGATTTACTCTAACTCTCTTATTTGATGTGACCCTTTTGAGATGAGTCGACGAATGCTTTCTCGTTGGTTAGGGAATAGTTTGTGGAGATTGCTTATCGTAATAACTAAAATTGGCGGTGTCATAATCACATTCCTTTCAATGCCATATTCAAGTAGGTCAAACCTGATGCATGCTAATTGGCACACTCTTATTTTTCTATATGACACTGACGATTGTAAATTGTTGACCTCATCTTCAGTTAGTTTAGAATTTTGACGTTGTGAATTACGCGAGTGCACCCTTTTGAGTGGTGTCAGCTTTCCCCTCAACCTTCGCAATTTTTATGGTTGATTAGCTAACTTAATTGTAGGTATGAGCTCGGAGATAGTGTGTATAAGTATCCCAGCATGTTGTTCGTAATTCTTAACACCTCTCAAACTACAAAGTGATAGTACCTTGACTACGGTGCTGAATTTCCAGCACCTCGCTAGCTAGTACAGCTCCGTGATGGTCACATCATCGCCGTAGAATATCTCTTGATATACAATGATGATATTAAAGTCCTTTCTGTGATTTTGAGTTCATCAATTTGTTACATGCGAGATTCATCATCAAACAAATAATGCCTTCAGATACTCCAGAATCACCCGTCATCGTATCCACAGTTTTACTCGCCACATTTATCTACTTCATTGTACAATTTTGTACCATTCTAATCAAACTGGGCTTGCCCATCTGCAATTTGGGTGAGGAAATGGCTGGGCATGATTGCATTTAAAAATCTTTGTTCCAGCCATTCAAGAATCAGAAGATTTTCGTTGGACCAAGACCCTTAAAGTTTTTGATTGAGGTTTTATTTCGAGTACTGAGCCATGCAATTTCAACTTGATAGCAATCCCTTGAAAGCAGAAATCCAAAATTTGATACACTGTTAACAACAGTTAATACCCGGTAAGTGATTCTAAATATCGCTTCTACCTCAATAGCTCATCAATAATGCTAGATCTAAATCAAAGTTTTCTCTTTGTTCAGCTTAAAAGACACCGCAATCTTTCAATCTCTGGCTTTCTAATATCCAGAGAGATACTCCTCTTCCTACGAGAAAGTCATATCACCCCCATCTAGACCTATAGACTTGAGTTCTTGAGGTGTATCCTTGCATCAAATATTCCCGCCGAAACATGTAATTCCAAAACCATCCAGAGTCTCATTGGTGTCAACCATTGCATTACAAACGCGCTGAAAGAGACAAGGAATAGGTATCTAGGTTTTTTGATACCACAGACGCTACAATGATATAGAATAATAACCCTGCAACAAACTTATCTTCTACCGGAGAAATTCTCGTCTGTCTTTGTACGTGCATCGATATATGATAGGATAACGAGCCTCGATTAGAATCTCGATCCCCCTATAAATTCAACTTCTCTTCCTTGTTTACTGTTCCACGCGCTTTTCTTGTTTGTGATTCCAAACAGCATTCTGCTTCTGTTGGACGGCTCACATGATTCCACTCGGACTAAAAATCGAGAGATGGTGTAGGTATGCGACAGGCTTGTACCTGGACTTCCAGAACACCAGAGAAGTCAGGTTTTAGGAAAATTTAGATGCATAGTGCACCCAGAAAAGGCTTGAGTTTATGCTAATTGTTCTGATATTGAAGTTGATTTGACGTTCAATGGCCGTGGAATTGGAGTCTAGCTTATGTAAGACTCATAAATTTCCACAATTCCACGCCGAAAAGACCAAATAATCGAGATAAGAGTAATATAACTTGATGATTCTGCATCATTACTGAAGAAATCCGTGTAGTTTTTGACTTATTCTCAAGGTTGGCCGTTTGATACCTGCAGATCGAGCTTCCGACTTATGTGTTGTGGCAGAAGAAAGCTTTAGTGACCTCGTGGGCCATATCTAAAATGATCAATCTTCGGCTAGAAGGATCGAATCAGACCGTCATAGTTATCCCGGTGCCAGTGTCGACGTCAGGATGGATGTTGATGAACTTTTATATGATTTCTTCCCATACAAAACCACGGACCTCGGTATGACAACGAAAGACCCGCTTTCGAGCCGGCGATACGCACGTATCGGGAGTGTCACCAAACTGGGGTAAACCCGTTGCTCAACAAATTCGGGATTCTTGAACCTGAGGATCCCTTCATTAAAACTGCCGCGTTGGCAGTCTTGGTCAGACTGGGCTTGAAAAGTTTTTTTTCGTTCAATCGCCTAGTCTGCGGATTCACGGAATGATATAAATTTTAAGTGAAAGAATTATCATCCTGCAAGTTTTCTTCTTCTTTAATATCTTTTATCCGCTAATATCTGTATACTATATCAATAATTCCAGTTGAGATGGCAAGTGCAACAAAAATGGTGCAGCCAAAACCCCTCTCTGCCTTCAATAGACTATCACACTGCGTCTATCTCTACTCACCCGTCAGCGCCACCGCACCACCCCCGTCTGATCCATCCACCATTCTCCTTTGCAGCTGGAACAATGCCGCTCCAAAGCATATCTCTTACTACACCACCTATTATACCAAACTTTTCCCCCTCTCCCGCATCGTCATCTGTACTATGAAGACTTCTCAGTTCCTTCTCCAATCCGAAGCTCAACGACGTAAAGACGTCGCTCCTGTCATTGATGCTTTATTCTCCGAATCATCTGATCAAGACGCAAAATTATTAGTCCATTGCATTAGCAATGGAGGCGCTAAACGATTTTACGGAATCGCTGGGTTATATCAATCTCTGAAACAAAAACCGCTTCCTATAACCAGCATCATATATGATTCCTGTCCATCTCTCCCTAGGTTTAAGCGAGATTTGCACGCGCTTCTCCATGTGCCTGGAGCCAAACTTCCTTGGTTATTGTACATACCCCTAGCGGTTATTGCTATTCTAGCTGCGTCGATAGTGTGCCTTGTCGTACATTATAGTCCACATTGTATATGGAGAGATTTGGTGAGGGGACCATTGGAGGGGTTGAATGATGAGAAGTTGGTAAGGAAGGAAGCTGCCAGGGGGTATATTTATAGCGAGGAAGTTGAAGTAATTGAGTGGAAAGACGTGGAGGAGCATGGGGAAGTAGGTTCTCTGAAGGGGTATACGGTTGAGAGGATTAAGATGGTTGGAGGAAAGCATGCGCAGATGTTTAGAGGTGAGGGAGGCGAGGGAGCTTACTGGGGGTTTGTAAGAAAGCTGTGGGTAGATGGATCAAGAGAGGTCTGAGTGATGTAATCCGAGATGCTTGGTAGGTAGAACCACTTCTTGCCAGTATAGTTGTTGCAGGTGGATCGTCAATTCTACACTTCCTAAGAATATCTCAAGAGTATAGTGCTGTGGAGCAATTTATACCTGCAGATAGTCAATTGAGACACCGAAAAATGGCATGATACGTTGGACTGAGGAAGCTCCTTGCTTTTCAAGGTTTTGTTTAGTACTTGAAGGCTGCTCATTGCTCGAGAATATCCACTCAATCTTTTGATAACCTAACTCAAATAATCAATAATCCTTGGTCAATCCTCGCGTAGCCCCTTTGGTTTTTTGGTCCAATCAATAGTATCGTTACTCAAACTCACACGGGTACCCGGGTAAAAGAGAGCTTGCCATTCAGACTCTACATGGAAAAATTCATGGGGCAAATTGGATGAATAGATTCACCGCCTAATAATATGCAAAACCACTGCGAACCCATATTGTAAATATTGCTGACATCTCAATCAGGGCGAAGTGCATGCGGTTTCTAGTCCACCCGCTCTTAGCCCGCATCAGTGCAGCGGTAATGGTAATGTGGATTAGCGATAACACGGTCGAATTCAATGACTTTTATATTAGCTGGCTTCCCCGGATTTTTACATGAGCCTCTCCAAGAAAGCTTCAGTCTAGATGATGACCACTTGCGGCCGCAGTTCCTACCGTCTTACAATATATAAGATGACAAGACAGTACCGCAATGCACAGTCCTGAGTAATCTGCATAGCACAGGATGAAGAATCACTGCATCTCATCCGATACTCAGCGTTTGTTTTGCATAACTAGCCGCTTGACCGCTAGACATATACGAGCTTAAAGCGGGATAGTTCTTCACATTGGGAAGCCGGTGGTTGATCTGAAAAGGAGTGTTGTATGTATGCAAGAATTGAATTCTCGTGTGGGTGTTGTTGTGCTGTCTATGCATTGAGGGGTTTATGCATTCGTTGCGTGTGCCTTGTGCGTGCATAATTATTCTTCAATCACGCGCGGCTTATGCAACGATCTCCAGGTTTTCGCACTCGTGTTTGATGCGCTGAGAAAGAGTACAGTCTCATCAATCCATCCACCTCCCATGCTTCCAGAACATTTTTATCCGCTGGCTTGATTGAATCGGTTGGTGACCAACATAATAAGTTCCCAGCAAAGAATGAACCTCGCGCTCACTCAATGCAGAATGAAAACTCTTCTCTAGCACAGGAAACGTCATCACGTATTTTGAAATATTCCAATTCTATTCATCATTGCATCCGAGTCTCACATGCGTCCAGCCTTCACAAACTCTGCCTGGCAGAGATTTCCCCTCTATCATACCACGTTTTTCATGTCTTGTCCGTTTTTTGGTTCTGACTACTTAGTCCATTTTGAGCAACAGGGTCTGGATGACTCCGCCGCATTTCCAGCCATATTTGCAAGCCATCAAATCATTCAATGCTTTTCCAATAACGTTACGATTGCATCGTGACGATAAACCAATATGTGGCTGAAAGATTTAGGATCTCATCTTGTGAAGTGGCTGGTTTGAAAAGTTCCGAAAGTGGAATGATGCTGTGGGAAATCTGACATCAGCATTCGCACTTTGAGAAGCCAAGCTTCCCTGGGAAATTGTTTTGCATGACATTATTCAAACGATATCGGGTTATTTCGAAAATTATTACGCCTCAGCCTTATATTTGGGGGCCGCACAGCCACTTCACATTCTAGTAATTTAGAGGCTCGAAAGTTGGTCACACAGCAGGTCATGCTCTAACAGTTTTCGTTTTGGGTCAAAGTTACTGAAAAGCATCATTGGATATGATAAAGCTTTAGCTCCCGCGAGTGTACGGGAGGGGTGAAATCCTTTGAGCGAACCATTCATCCTTGGACAGCTGAGTGGCTGGTACTTTTGGGGGACCTTTGTACGACAGGAGTTGTGTTTTTGTGTAGGGGAGAAGACGTCTGTTGGGCATGCATTATTTCTTGACATGGAGGAAGGGTGGAGAAGTTGGCAAGAGATTAGGTATTACAAGGCAAGTGAGACATTTCTCTTTGCCATGTTCCTTGTCCCCATTTTTAGACGTTTCAATGAAGATGTGGCGAGAAGTTTCTCTCCAGTCGGACTCACATATGACACACGGACGGATAAATCGCTTTGTCAAGCATGAATGAGATCGGATGAGATGCGGAATGAAGTAATCCAAATGAGGCGTTTCTCCATCCCGGCTCTCACCTCGCATGAGAAAGAATTGACGCCGAAGCCGCGAATCTCTTCTACAATACTCCGAAATCCTCTTTCGTGTTTTCATAGCCTTGTTAATCTTGTTCTGGAGTTTTTATTCGGATCTAGATTATGACAAAGACATTCACATCTTGCCACATGACATTTCATAAGGCTGTGCGAAAATTCGATATTCGTGAGATGTGATAGACAAATCTTGCAATTTGCCTATGCCTGATCTATTATGCGCGTGAGCTCTCTTGATGTAGGCAACTATACATATATCGTAAACCTCTCCCTTATAATTGAACAATCCGACAAGTTCATTATCCAATACCGTTTCTACAGATACATACATACGCGCTTCTGAAGCTGCAAATCATATTCACTTGCATATTTAGCCATCCCAATCAAATTTCTACCTATTTTTAAGGAAGCATTGGTTAACTGGTGGCTGTCAAACCTCATCAATTCACACCTCATCTTCCACCAATCTACTTCGATACATCAAAAAATATTTCTTCATCTGCTATTTTGATTCCCAAATCCCCATCATATAAACACAAATTCACAACATAAATGCCCTACGATCGCCCTCGCTCTCGCGGATTCATCGAACGCGATCGTCAAGGCCACGAACGCATCATCTTCCGCTCAAACTCGAACTCTCATCGTCGCTCCACCTCCCAATCCCGCACCATGGTTCATGAATTAGCAAGCGACCTCGAAGACCGCAATGCCGAACTACAAGCTGTTGCCGAATCACTCAAAACAGAACTCTCACTTGCAGAGAGCATAAACTGGCAATTGTTTTCTGATAACAGTGCCTTACGAGATATAGTCCAAGTACTTAAGGGAGATAAAGAAGTTCTGAGAAGGGAGAGCGAGGAAAAGAGTGGGGATATCGAGTATCTTGAAGAAAGGGTTGCGAGGCTGGAGGGGAAGAGGGAAAGAGCTGAGTCTAGGGGTGAGAGGGCGGAGGAGAGAGTTAGATTAATGAGGAGGGGTTTGACTGGGAGAGGAATTTTGAATGAAGGGGGGTTAAAAGAAAGACTGGAGGATAAAGTTGCCGAGATTGAGAGGTTGAGGGAGTTAATCAAAGTTATGGATGATAGGCTCAGTGAGAGAAATAGATGGCTGGCGGAGAAGGACAATAAGTTGGGACAGTTGAAAAGGTGGATTGTGGGTAAAGGATTTCGTGTTGAGGGGGTTTGAGGGGACTGTTAGGTGCGATGTCTATTTCACGATTTACAGATTCAGATTCAACATCCAAGGCGACGTCGATGGTCTTAACCTCACCGACAACGAGAAAGAAGCCGATTTTCATAAGGTTTTTTCATCATTCATTTCGTATGAATATTTGGGAATGACGACGAGAAGGGGGGTCACAGAGTGTTCTCGTACGGCGAATCATATGTACGTATAATACGCCACGTCTACACACCAACGCTCACAAACTAATGATCTTAAGAAAACAGAAAAAAAGATAGGATTTCTTCACGATGCGGCTGAATACTTTTGATTTTTGATACCATATGGCTCCTTGGATCTAGCCTGCTTGTTTTCTATTCTTTAAAATGAATGTATTGAGTTTTGTATGTTGCACTTGCACTTATACCTTGGGTCCAGATTTTGGCCGCCGAAATTTAGTCTGCTTCTGTTTGTAGCTCTTCTTTTTTTTGGTTTAATTTCTTCGATGGAGATTGTGAAACAATCAAATGTTTTCAAATGATATTAGCGTTTATTGATTGGTGCCTCTCATTCGTCTTTGTATTCTATACCCGGGAGTGTTGTGTATGTACAATCGAATGCAAAAATCGATGTTTTTTCTTCTCGCTAACTGCCATACGCAAATGTACTCTCAACCCATTTCATGGTATGAGATATGTGAGTATCTGTGCCCCACCTAAAAGAGACGCCTCGAAAGGGAAGCGAAAAAAAATGATGATCATTAGAGTTTAGGTGAGGGGTTATGAGGGGTTGCACAGTTCTGCCTTCGGGCTTCTACATTGACGGCATGGACACACGGGTTAATTAGAGTTAATTTGGGATCTTGCTTAGAGTTGCTGGTTGCGAGCAAAGGACCTCGGGGAAGTACATGTAAAAAGAAAAGAATAAATATCGTGGGGTTAATTCCTGGTTTTCACGGAAACTAATTCTAATTGACACGACGATATTCCAGTCACCGATTTTCCAGTGTCCCTCAAGGAAATACAATGAGCCACACGCCGAGTACAAGATGGCTTTAAAGCATGTCATTATTTCTCCACCTAATCTTCATAAACGATAATCGATCAAAAATGCATTTTACCCATCACACTGCAATTAATCGATGCATATTTAACGTCAAACTCGCGTCTCGGCAGTTTACTAGTTTGCAGTCTAGGTTTCTTAGTGTAGGTTACATTGCCATAGCCTATCTATCGATTCGCAAAATCCGAAAAGACAATTGAGACTTTTGACACGTGAAGAATAGGCAGGATGGGTGCGAGAGGGGAAAAGGGGAAGGGGAAAGAGTCATAAAACTGTATGTAGAATCCCGTGCTATGGACGGATGGTAGGTTAATTGTTGGAAATGAGGAATTGCGGATTCAAAGATTGGTCAAGAAAGTAAAACAATAATAAAGGTGTACCGTGTGAGTAATCTCGAAGGTATTGAGGGGAGGGCCTTTGCATATACAGACAAAAAACAATGAATTGTTCAATCGAAATGTACCCCTTCATGCAGCCACCACCCCGCATCACCTTACGCACCGACATGTTGTCTGATTCGCATGCCACTTTCTAATTTTCTTCTTTGATATTTTGTGCATACACAAGTTTATCACCATGCTCATCCCTATCGCTATTTCGTTCTCCCAACAAGAGAAGAAAAGTTTCCACTCTTTGAGGCTCAAGCCTTCGTAACTTTGTCCTCCAACTTCAAACCGTCCTACCCACAATATTAGCATCTGTAAGTACAACGTCAACCCAACGGAAAATACTTTAATTCCCATCCATGGCGTCCATCTTCTCGAGACCCTAGCTAAGATAGTTCCGACCTTCGCCGAATTGAGCGTTTCTAACCTAATCCGTATACGGTGCTCGAAGTACCCAATAAGATGTGCTTAAAAATCTAATCATTGATTAACAATCGAGGAATTTTATGTCATGGAATAGGCACAGCCTAAATTTGATCCCTGAAAGAACCTATTAGCGGTCTGCCCTGGCGTTTTTTGACTAATCGCAAACGATTCTTGCGAATTCAAAATCCGGAAAGGAGAAAACGATATAGACAAGGCTAGAGAAACACCTACAAACACTGCCTCTTTTCCTGGGGCCAGATGGGTTGTGTGAGCAAGGGCATGAATTTTTGCAATCGTTTGCTAACCAATCAGCGTGATTAGACGTGAGAAAAGCCACGAGGAGATAGCTGAGGAAAGGGATGTTTGAGACTTAGTCATCATCATTTGATGGTTTACGAAAGATTCGGGCATGGAATTGGGATGTTTGGGATTCTAGCTAAGGCTTGAAAATACAGTAAGTTTGGGGGCTCAAAAAGTAATTTCGTTCTCTATCCCTTTACATTACCATTTCGAGACGTCGGAAATGGCAAATGGGTCTTCTCCGAGTAATTAGATGCTTAGAAGATGACAGAATGAGGAAGGAATAAACAAAAAAGTCCTCTCGCGATTGAATTTACACCAGAAATATGCACAGCGGGATGATCAGCCCGGATCCACTTCGGTGAGATCATTAGGAAACCATCCCTTTTCCACCCTGGTTACGCCATGAGCCGCGAAGGAAAAGTGCGAAATGTCAAATACCCCAGCAGGACTGAGGCTGTGATTGGAAGCTCGAATCGAGTCAAGGCAGAAAAGGTACATGATTGTTTCGAAACCCGGATGCTTCGTAGGCAGGTACTGGGCTAAGCAAAAGAACGATAGATTTTAGACACCGGGTTTCGAGGAAGAGTCATATGTTTAATGATCCTTCTTGTGCTCATTTTCATGGGACAGGTTGGCTATGGTATGGTAATGATATGGCTATGTATCGGATGGCTTGGAAATTTGTGTAGAATAGGAGTATATATCTGATAAATTTCCGGCCAGGAATGTGGAATTAAAAAGAGTTTCTTGTTCAGCCTTATATTTATTGATTCGATTCCCACCTCTTCCACATCTGCATCTACATTTATCTTACCTGCAAAGAATCATTCTCGAATAGAATTGGTCTTATTTATCCTTTCAGTTCACATCAGCGACGAATAGATTGCTGTCTACTGCATCAATACTTCAATCCATCATCCAATCATTTTCCCGCTCTCATTTGATTTATCAGTCGAAATCTGATATCGTCGGGTCAGAAACACAACGTACGATTGGTACGAGTTGCTTCGGAGCAAACCTTTCAGGTTACACAAATCGTTACAGTGGTACACAAACACAACATCCTCAGCATGTCTTCCAAGCCTGTCAAGAAAGTGCACTACACTTCTTCCACCAAAGGATCTTCGGTCCACGGCGGCAACCCCTCATCACCACCCATTACATCTAAACCTACATCCACACCCCGCCGTCCCTCTTTCTCTCATCAACGTCATCCCTCTGATTCCGGAGTCGGTTCCTCTTCTTCCAATTCCGCTACTGCGGCAGTAAATTCGACATCTTTCTATACCGACGCCGAACGCGCAGAGCAAAGACAAAATGTTCATGCCCTCAATGAATTACTTAGTACACTCAAAGAACGTGTCAAATCTCTCGAATCGGAAAATCGCAGTCTAGAAGAAACATTAGCAGAAAGTAATCGGGAGAAACGAGAGCTCCGCCGTGAGTGGGATAAGTCTCTCCATACTATTGAGGCTTTGAAGAAAGAGAAATCTCGAGCCAAAGATGGACGAGAGGCGAAAGAGGGTGATGGGATTCGAGTCCTTGGATCCGACGTCAATGTTAAGATTACACTCGAGAAGAAGGACAGGGGAGAAAGAATTCCAGTAGCAGTGGAGAGAAACACACCACCCATGTCACGCCGCGAAAAAGAGCGCGACTCGGAAGCTAGGAGAAAAGAAGACGAAAGACTTAGAGCGCAACATCAAACTAGAGAGCGAAGAACGAGCTATAGAGATGCGCCTCCTTCACCACTTTATCGTGACGACGAAAGGGATGTTAATCCTATGAGTCCCAACCCTCGATACAGAGATGAAGATCTCCCTTCTTCTCGCGAAAAACGCAACTCGGGTACTCCTCTAACAACTAAAATGCATAACCCATTTACACCGTTGAGTTCCATGGGAGCGAATGCAGTTCCAGGACGAGCAAGGAGGGCAAGTGTTAGCTATGCGACTTCGCCGAGTGGATATACGAGTGCACCACAAGGATATCCGGGGATGGGAAGTAGTTATGGGAGGAGGGAGAGAGATGAGGTGCCTTATGTTAGAGGAGAGGTGCCGGTTAATGCCAGTGTTGGGGTTGCGGGAACGAGAGGATCGAGATTGAGTGGTGGGAGTGTGGGGAGTGTGGGGAGTGTGAACGATGATTTGTATCCCAACGATGGGAAGTATCATCCGTATCCTTTGAATCATTGATGGATGGTGGTTTCCTTTGTTGGATTCTTTTCGTTTTCTTGGAAATTTGCGATTTGGGCGATTGATTGTTTGATGGCTGGGAATAAAAAGCTCGGGTTGACGAACTGGACATGTATTTTCTTTTTTCTTTTGTACTTTTTTTGGGTCTTGTGTGCGACACGCGTGTGGATTGGTTTGCGGTTTCTTATGGATGGATGATAACAATACCCCTTATAAAATAAAGAGATATGAACGAAACGAAGGAACAGGATGGATGGGATAGGACACACAGTACATACAAGAATGGCGCAAGCCTGGAAGGATAGGAATGGAAACGGTCGGATGGTTTGGGTGGATAATGAGTCTAGGTTAGAAAAACTCACTAGATAGCTATTATTTCTTATGCCAGATACTCAATTTTTTGATAATGGAATGAATACTCTTAAAGATGCTTTTGTGGATATTCGACTCTGAACTGTTAACTATTTGTGTATTGCATCAGGCTTGTGACCGGATAGAACAAGGGACTGCAATTCCCACTAGGGATACTCTTGCTGGAGATAATGAGTACGAAAATTGTTTGAAATGACTATTTCCAATGTTCTATCATCACAAAGATGCAGGTATGTATACCTTAAAAAGATGTGATTAGACTGTAAATTGATAGTTATTATGAGTCTTTCTTGGTTGAATAGCCTATCCGTTATTCTTCCACAGGTCTCGTCGCGCCAGTCATAAACCCAATCGCAGCCTCTAAGATATCTCTCACAATCTTCAATTCCGACTCTGTTCTCGGAGTATATATCATTAGATATTCCGCAGGCATCTTCAACGTGCCAGCCAAGGTCATTCTCTCACCCCATCCCTTCTCAATCACATCTTTGCAGTCTTTAGGCGAGAGCACTGCGTGCATTGAATAGTCCACATTCTTTCCTTCTGTATGAACGTGTGCTATTTCTCGTTTCGTCTTCCGTGCTGGGAGATGAGGTATTGGAACGTTGTCTGCAATTAGGAGGGCATCGCCATGCTTTTCGAGGGCAGATGTAGTGAGAATTATGTGCTCAGGATAAGTTTTGGCTAGGTCGATGATTGTTTGATCGATTAGTTTGTGCATATCCTTTTCACCGAATTGGCTGACCTGCCTGTGGGGCACTACCTATTTTGGCTTGTTAGTAGTTCGTTTGGAGGTTTGGAGGGTTAACCTCAAGGTACCCATTTGCCCTTCTCAGGTCTGGGACCTTCTCGGATTGGTAATTCTTGTTTCAAAAAGCTTTGGTGGCCAAGTGCCCCGCATTTTGCAATCTCTTTGGGATCGTCGTAGCATGCAGTATCGAAAGGTTTGCTCTTGAAATTCCGGAGGAAGTATTGGACAAGTAGGTAGCCGAATACATTGCTAGGCAGGGCATTTTCTTTAAACTCTAACCAGCCGTGATAATCTGCGCGAGATGATTTGAACATCACAAGAGCACACGATGAACGATTGATCTCCAGAAAAGTGTTGTAGGAGTTATCTTAAGAACAGATGGATTTTGAGATTGATGATCGGTGGATTAGCTGGCTTGTGCTTATAGCTTGATGCCCCTGTAATGCAGGCCTCCATTGGGACGTAAAAAGTGGTACACCATCACTCAGATAGAATCAGACATTGAAAGATTTAACATTTTAACATTACATAATGATAGCCATATGATTCTGGACATAGATTATTTGAATTGTATGGCAAATCTGAAGCTTCAAGGTGAATTTTAGACAATTTCAAATTTGAAAAGCTGGTTCATTGACTTAATGTCGAATATTGAAAAGAGTACATGTCTTGAATATACCTTTTATATCGTTCGCCTGAAGCGACACAAACGATGTCCCAATTTGCATGTCTAGAAGCCGACATGGGCGCCATTCAAGCTATTCCTCGATATTGTGATGGTTTAGGTACTCTAATTGGCCAGTTTTGTGGCCTTTACAAGTAGAAAGGGGGGACGATGCCTTGCTCGAGCCCAGTCCGGATATTCCTTTATCTGCTCTGGTGTTGGTCCCCATTCATCAATCGCGGACAATATGAAGCCAACATCAAGAAGAATCGTGATATATGTAGCAATCGAACGGTGTTGTTTGACTACCCCTTTTGCCAGCCAGTCTGTCGTTCGAGGGCCCTCAAACAAATAACCATCTAGAGGCCAGACGTCTCGACCTTCCGCATCTTTAATCCAGTCAGGGTTTCGTGGAGCAGTCCAAATGGGATGCTCCACGGAAAAGATAAAAACTCCTCCAGTCTTCAGTGATTTATAGACTTGCTCGACAAGAGATGGTAGATTCTCGATGTAATGAAGGGCCAGAGAGCTGTAGGCAACATGAAACTCATTTGAAGATATCTGTAACGTCTCGAGATCGGCTTTGCAATAGCTGATAGAAGGATCTTCTGGGTACTCTCGTGCTCGAGCTAACATATTCTCAGATACGTCTGTACCCTGAACAAATTTTGCACCATTTCCTCGCGCCCATCTACACATCCAGCCAAACCCGCATCCAAGATCTAGGAAGCTTAATCCCTCAAGGCTTGGTAACCAAGAACGTAGTACTTGGAATTCAGGAGCCTTTTCCAGACCATGAACAGAGCGCGGAAGCTGAGCATATGCTTTGAAAAAGTCCTCTTGATCGTAGATATTTTGTGCCATGATGTGATTCTATGAATGAAAGTCCAGGCAATCTGTATGCTTTGATGGTTCTGCTGCAAGCGGCAGGTATATGGTCACTTGTAGAGATCCATCCACCACCAATCACGCAATATGCAACTTACCTGGCAAATAGGCGGTTAAGAAGAAGATTCACATCTTCCGGGTCCTGTGGTCTCCATACTTGAGATACGGTATTTTACAGTTCTCCAATATGATACAAAATGTGCAAATGTGAGCCTTCTGAAAAAAACCAGTCTCCATTTTGATCTCATCATGACGGATCGTCAAATAGAGCATTGATGTAAACCGTCGACGGAGGAGTTGACGAGGTGAATTACAATAAATGTTCAAAAGATTCCGCTGGACAGCGGGGTTGCGGAGGAGACGCTAGATGGCGGGGCTTCCGCACAGAAACCGACATCGGAGCGGATCTTTGCATTGATCAAAAACATTGTTTCAATTGAAGTTATTCGCATCTATTTACAATATAAACTGAGCATCATGACTGACCATACCCCTTCACAAAGATATCTGTCGACCAGAGGTGGCGACTACGGATTATCATTCGAAGAAGTCGTGCTGAAAGGTCTCGCTGCTGATGGAGGATTATTCATTCCTGAACAAATTCCATCAGTACCTGAGAACTGGGAGTCAAAATGGAAGGACTTGTCATTCTCTGACCTCGCATTCGAAATCCTTTCCCTCTACATCTCCCCTTCCGAAATTCCACCTGCAGACTTGAAGGACATCATAAATCGAAGTTACTCTACATTTCGCGATCCCGAGACTACACCTCTTGTTCCTCTCAGCGAAAAGGATAATCTATACCTTTTAGAATTGTTCCACGGCCCTACATTTGCATTCAAAGATGTCGCATTACAACTACTTGGAAATCTTTTCGAATACTTCCTTGTCAGACGTAACAAGGGCAAGGAGGGAAAAGACAGACACCACCTTACAGTTGTTGGGGCTACAAGTGGTGATACTGGATCTGCAGCTATTTACGGTCTTCGAGGCAAGAAGGATGTCTCAGTATTCATTCTACATCCAAAGGGTAGAGTAAGCCCTGTGCAAGAGGCTCAAATGACGACAGTTTTGGATGCCAATGTGCACAACTTGGCGGTTGAAGGCACTTTTGATGATTGCCAGGTGAGTCATACACATACATATATTTGACATGTCTAATTGTGATCAGGATACCGTCAAAGCCTTATTCGCGGACCCACAGATCAACGAGACAATGAACCTTGGAGCTGTCAATTCCATCAATTGGGCGAGAATTTTGGCACAAACCACATATTATTTCCATGCATACTTCTCTCTTCAAAAGTCGTCTGGATACAAACCTGAAAACAAAGTTCGCTTCGTGGTCCCTACTGGTAACTTCGGTGATATTCTGGCTGGATACTTCGCGAAGCGCATGGGTCTACCAGCTGAAAAGCTTGTGATTGCGACAAACGAGAATGATATCTTGTACCGTTTCTGGAAGACAGGACACTACGAGAAGAAGGCGGTTCATGGCGTCGAAGCTGAAGGTGGACTTGCTGAAGATGGAGTTAAAGCACATGAAGATGGTGTCAAGGAGACTCTTAGCCCAGCTATGGACATTCTTGTCTCAAGCAATTTTGAGCGATTGCTGTGGTTTTTGGCCTACGAGTATGCCTCTGGCGCTGGTATGGATGATGAATGGAATAAAAAGCAAGCCGGTCAGGAAGTTGAAGTCTGGCTTAAACAATTGAAAACAAACGGTGGATTCAATGTCCAAGGCGAAATTCTCAAGGCTGCGAATAGAGATTTCGAGAGCGAAAGAGTCAGCGACAAGCAAACAATTGACACAATTAAGGATTTCTATACCAGCGGTTCCTATGTTTTGGACCCACATTCAGCCATCGGTGTAGCTGCTTCATTACGATCCATCTCCCGCTCACCAGATGCATATCACATTTCTCTCTCAACAGCACACCCAGCCAAATTTGCAAATGCTGTTGATCTTGCATTGAAGGATGAAAAGAGCTTCAGTTTCGACACAGTACTCCCCAAAGAATTCGTTGGTTTAGAAGAAAAAGAGAAAAGAGTCCGAGTTGTACCCAGCACTTCTTGGGAAGATGTTCGGGCAATCGTTGTCGAGGAGGTCGAGGCAGAATTAAAAGGAACTTCATGATATCCATATTACTGTAGTATAATAGGGTAAATCACCTACAATAACTATTCGCGTCTTATATCCCGGTTAAATTGTGATATCTGCAACTGAAGCCCCCGGCATGCAGCATTGCCTCCCTCTAATGATTTGTTTGCTCGCTGGGTTGTGTCACAACTTGTGTGAGGCTTATTTCTTTTCGATGCTGAGCGGAGCACCTCACTTCAAATCTACATTTATTGCGGCCCGGTCCCCTGTGCTCAACGAAATACCATCTGTTTATATTTCATTGTTCTCAGAAAGTCTTCTAATTTGATATTGTACATTATGGCGGACCCTGTTGGCTTTACAGCAAGCGTCATCGCTATTGCGACACTTGCGGTGCAACTTGGGGATGCCCTGAGAAAAGCAGCCGAATTTTGGGAAGCTGTTCAGGATGCTCCTTCAGACATTCGCCGCTTATCTAAAGAGCTTCGACTTGTGGCTAGCGTCTTTCATACAATTCGAGTTGAATATGAAGCTGGTAGCACACCTACAAATTTCGAAAGCATGGTCAAGGACGCTCTTGAATTGGCAAAGGACGATATTGATCAACTCTCAGAGTTTATTTCAGAGTTGTCGCGAAATCTATCCATTGCCAATGGGAGTCTTGGTAGACAATGGAGAAAAGTTCAAATGGCCTTGAAAGCAAGCAAGATAGAAAGGTTCAGGGATAACCTTGTGAGCGTGAAGACCACTATGGCCCTACTGCAGGGGAGCAGGCAACAGTAACTTAGAATCCTACCGACGAATTGATTGTTTGATTGACTGACTGGGCTATAGGGTTTCCTTGATTCAAGTCAATAGCAAGCTCGATGTCCTAACGACGAATATCAGTTCTATTGCTACAACAAGCTCATCCCACCAAATTGCGCTTCAAACATCACAAGAAATGACGCAGAGTAACTTTGCGTCTTCCAGTAGTTGGAAAAGTTCTCGTGGTAGTGTTTCTAAATCTGTTAATCAACACAAGACGAATTTCTTGCTGGGCACTTTCAATTTTCGAACCATTTCTACCACCAACCGGTATAACGACGACAATGGCACAGATGATGCCGACAATTCGACAACCACCAAGACTTTCCTGATCGAGTTTCTAATGGGATTTACGACATGTCGCAAAGGTTTCAGATTCACAACGACAAGCACTTTTGATCGTTATGCACTTGATGTTGTTCGGCGCCGTCCAAATGATTCAGAGATTTTTGAACTTTGTGGATATGGTAATGTTCAAGCTGTTAAGAGGTTGCTAGATCGCGGCGAAGCATCTATTCATGATGTGAGCGAGCAAGGCGAGTCTCTTTTACATGTAAGTATCCAAACACAGGAAAACATACAAAGTGACATTGCTTATTGTTTTACAGATAGCAGCCATCAGTAAAAACGCGCATCTTTGCACAATGCTTCTTGATCTTGGAGCAGATATATACTGGAAGGACGATGGTGGCTAGTAAGTTGACCAATATGAGATTTCTTTACAAGGAAACGTACTCATATATCATTGCAGTTTTCCGATATCAAGAGCATCGACATTGACTTGTTTTTCTACCATAGCCGAAGCTGGGTTTGAGTTATGGCCGACATTACTGGACTCACTTTTGGTATCTCACAGTCTCACAAACATTTCCATATGGCGTTATATGTATCAACATAAACCAACCCAGGCAATCGGAGGGTTTCTTTCTTGGCATCTGACAGCGGCTATTCTCGTTGCACACGATGCCGAAAATGTCGACTTTTTGGTAGCCTGGGTTTTTGAAGAGTTATTCGCTCTTCGAAACTTCCATTTAAAGATGCCCGGCACTTTACTGCATGCATTTTTTCAGATCCTTCTAGTCTCATGGTTCGAGTCATTATATTTTCAATGGTTAAATCTTGGCATTAATTCGAGGAGACCCTTAAACGAGTACAAGCTCACTGTGTTTTTGAGACAATGGATCATTTTTAATTCACAAGACGAGGCTTTCACAACTACTATTGGTGGTATATACATGAACGACGTTAGAATGATCATAACAGCTTTCGGTTGGAATATTGAAATCACTAATGCCATCTTTCAAAAATGGACAAAAATCTTTATAGCGTCAGGATTCGATGTCATTTCATGGACTTTGGATGGTGATGAAGAGAGCATCGCACAGATCAGGCACAAGCGTCATTTCATTCATTGTTGTAAGGACATAAATTTTGAGATTGTTCGGGAAGATCAATCCGATAATCTTTTACTTAACATAACTAGTGCTACTCGGCCGGAATTTTCACATCTTGACCCCATGTTCTTATGCGAAGCTGGTCGGTTACGTCGCGATCGAACTGGTGTAGGCCGATGCCTCTCACAAGTTGATGAAGCCTTCATCGAAAATGGAAAGTTCTGTATGAATGTGCCTGGACAATGGGAAGAGCCACTGGTTCCCAACTCGTTCATGGGACTCTTTTTCGATCTATGGGAATCAATATATCCTCAGGCTTGCTATAGCATGATTCATAGGCCAGTATTTATCGAAGATATACCAATCACTGAGGAAGACATCCAACGGATTGGGGAAGATTTTCGAAATGGTACTTTGTGGGGCTTAAGCAAGGAGTTGCCTAAAACATCCGGGGAAGAGTGATGAGAGATATACCGAGTCAATTATGACATCTTCCACGACTGTGCCCTCGATGAGTAAGAATCGGAGGTTGGAATTATGATCAAGCTTCCTACCCAGCCATGTAGATATATCCTCAGGGCTATGAACAACGGGTTTCTTTTGCGTTTATCTCCAGATCAGATATTCATCTTTATTTTCGACTGGGTACTTAGGGGTGTTGTCTGGAATATTGTATTTCAATTGATTTGGGATTGAAAGTCGTTCAAAGCTTTATGATGTCCATATTTCTTAGTGTTCTAGGATGTATTTAGCCATTATCATCAATGTTTCATTCGGCTCGACATAACCTTCACTGTCCAAATAAGATTGAATAACTGCTTCCACGGGAAACTTCGTATTCAACTATTTCTTCATTGTTCCAACTGTGGTTCAACAATCGGCATAGCTACTCATTCACTCATATTCAGCAAAAACCCCAATCGATATGCGGCTCAAGAAATCTAATTAATACCAGTAAGAAATTTCCATGAATTCCAGTCTAATAATCAAAGACCACACCTTCAAACAACCCTCCAAGTATTTCCAAATTCCTAATTCTGCAATTCCTCATTTCACAAACCCCCTCTGAAGCATGCCAACATAATCATCAAATTCCCCAGACAACTCCATTCATTCCATCACATACACAGAATTTACTTCAGCCTTGTCAATAAATGCACGAATCGAATCTAACTTCTACAATACCCTCCCTTATACGAAAGCGAACAGATCCTCAAGTTTCCACACAGAGAGTTGAAAGTACGACGAAAATTCTAAAGGCTCACGTTTAATGATGTTAATATCTCACTGTTTGTTGTATTACCGTGTATGCAATTGTTCTGCGAGAATTATAATTATTAATTAAATGTTGTGACTTGACTCTTGCTCGTTTGTAGAAAGGATATGGTGTGAATCATTCGTGTTTATACCTAGCCTAGATGTTAAATGTTTGATCAGTTATCTACATGCATTCCCCCAAAAATAAGCATTAGAATAATACATGATCGAAACTCAAAACCATAAAACTCTCATATCACAGCAATTAATCTTCCCCAGATATAGATACACATCTCACTAAGCCTACAGTGCCCTTATCGACATCCTCATTTATAACTCTATCCACCAAACTCCTGCCCCTCTCACCCCTCCCCCTCCTCCCCGAAATTCCAGCCCAAGGCCTCATCCATCTTAATGCCCGCACTCTCCTCCTCTTCTTCTCTCCCAACACATTTCAAAAGTTTAGTTTCAAGTAATCAATACCTCTCCTCTCCTCTTCTGCAGCAATTTTTATTTTCCTTTCTTCTTCTTCTTCTTCTTCTTCTTCTTCTTCTTCTTCTTCTTCTTCTTCTTCTTCTTATAAAATTATATCTATAACCCTATATTCTATCTCTCTAAGCTTTATCTTTATTCTTGTTTATATTACATCTCTCCACTCCCTACTCTAGTATTTGTCTTCTCCTTTCCTTTTCTCCTTTTTCAATTCTTCTACTCCACATCGCAATTCATACACCTCACTCCCTACACCCCTCACTCTTCACCCTCCTTATCATCTCATCCTCCTCGTCCCCATGAAAAGAAGAAGAAGAAGAAGAAGATGTATCAACAACAAACCCAATAAAAAAATTGAAAGCCTTTAAATTTCAATACATTCATAGATACAAATATAAATATACACACAAAAAGAGAAACCCTCCCTCCTCCTCTCTTCCTCCTCTTCCTCCTCCTCTCTCCCTCCTCCTCTCTCCCTCCTCCACAAGCCATCACTCCCCACCCACCTTCCACTCAAGTTAAAAAAAAAAGTAGAGAGAAGATTTAAAAAGTAAAATCAAAAGAAAAAGAAACCCAGAACAATTGTCTTATTGACAAAAATGTATGATTAAAATCACACATGTATCAAACACACCAGGCATATCAATAATTATGAATCAACAATTATATGTTAACAATAGATTAACAATTAACAATTAAACATTACAGATCCCCACATCCAAACGACTCCAAAATCCACAACCTTTCCAAGCATATCATATCCTATCCTATCCCATACCCGCCGATTCACCATATATCTCAATCTCAAACCAAGCAAAAGTACAAGCACAAGCACAAGCACAAGCACAAACCCAAAACCCAAGGTAAAAACATCCTCAAACCCAAAACCCAAGATAAAAACATCCTCAAACTTCCACATCACCATTTCAAATACTTCTCCTGTGAGAAATGAGAAATGAGAAATGAGATAGATGAGAGTAATAAGTGAAAGTAGAAATTTCCATGATATAATATAACACATTTAACCGTAATATTTCTGAGTAGCAACGGCTAGCATCTTTCGATAAACACCTTTCTATAGCATATGTTACTTTCTCGGGATCTTTTCTTGAATGAGTCCGTGTGATTCTCAAGGGATTGTTGGATTTCGATTTCGAATTTGGAGCAAGCTCTTTAAATATCTGAATCCGCAATTCTGCAGGAAGTTGTAAAAATGGAAATGGATTGGCAACAGGCGATTTATCATCTGAATTATTCAACGCAGTTCTAGAAGTAAATATTTTCCTGACCCTAGAAGGAAGAAATTTGAGAATCTTAGACCTCCGACTCGGTGCCATGTCACATGAAAATGTGGTATATAGAGTTTTGAGGTTAGAAGGAAGAAATTGGATGAAACTTGCAGTTGCGACTGCTGAATTGAACCACGAGAGGAGGACGATAAATGTGTGAGCAATCGTCTGATGTCAAATGTTCTTTTCAGAAGTCAAGTAGTGTAATCACTCTTCGAGGGTAACACTGGCAATTGAAGGAGGACTGTGAAAGAGAAATATTGACGTTTGTGAAAGTATTAATATGCAGGAGATGTATTTCTGAAGTAAACCTTAGAATTTCAGAATTGAAAGTTGGAAGTCTTTTATAATAGATGGGCTAGGTTAGCCAACTCACTAGAGTAGGGCTAAGCAAGAATGAAAGTATTTTTTCGTTGAAGATCAATTCATCTCGAATTCGAGGGAGAAAACATCATATGTTAACCCACACCCCTCAAGTCGCCAATATTTTGAGCCAAGTAGTAAATTTGAAGTCCACAATCGTGAGAGATGTGTAGAACCAACGATATCAATCTCGACTTCAGAGTTCACGATTCTGGGCAGAGAGTAACCTGCAACGAGACTCGAATAACAATTATCAACTCAAACCTACCTATCCTCCTGGTGTCATTTGCGAATAATCCGGAGCTTCGAATTTGAGCTCATTCTGCCGTTAAGAATCGGAAAATATATACTGCGCAATGGAAGTAGTACGAGGGAAAGTTTCTCACGATTTTCAGAGCTGGAACGAGTGCTGACAGCCTCACAATGTCTGGTAGCCATTCCCGAAGCGATAATCTCACAATTCATGTTCGTTGGTTGAGAATCTCGAGGTCATGAGAGTGAGGAATGAAGGAAGAACGAAGTCACATGAAGCAGAAAAGGCCATTCACCAAGTAGCAGGGATATAATAGACCAATTAAGATACATAGAAATACTATCTAACATCTAACATTCTATATATAAGTTATGTTATACCGCCTTCGCTAGCCAGGGTCAGTTTGTATGGGCAGAATGATTCTATTGTTGGCAAAACAAAAGCGGTGTAACATAACTTATTCCATATACCATAGTAATACATCCATACAGCCATCCATACAGCCATCCATACATCCATCCAGCCATACAGCCATCCATCCATCCATCCATCCATCCATACAGCCGCAATCCCAGGTCCAGCCTTGCAGCAAGGCTACCACACCAAAAAAATTCGTAGCAGAAACTTCTCCCAAACCCACTCCCCGCCCCACTCCTCCGCAGATTTTTCCACCTTAACCCCAACACAGCCATGTTTGCACCATTTGACACCCAAACCCTTTCACGCTACGTCCGCACAGATCACAGCCAGCGACTATAAATTCCTCTCGTCCCCAGACCCTCAGGGAAAAAAGTATCGACAATACTTCAAAGAATCATTTCTTTAGTAAACGTCCTTCTTCTGTGTTCTCTACAAGAGCCACAGACTCCAACTGGGACGATGAGCCTATCCTCGATGCCCTAGAGTGAAACCGTTTTGCTTTCGTTTCTTTCCGCAAGGAAGGACGAGTTGACTTCTGGAGACAGAGGCTTGATTTGTAGAGAAAGTGGTGATGATCTCGACCCTCTTTTGGTTCTCTTCGGAGTCTGGATTGGGGTGGGCGTTGATGGACGTCTGACCAGTTTTGGAAATCCTTTTTTTTTTCATTGCATGTTTGGCCTTGGGCTGAATTGTGAAGAAGAATCGTTGGTGGGGGTGTTTGGTTGTGGGATTGGATTGGATATTGAAGGTATTCGCGATTTGTGCGATAAAGTTTTTCTGCGACGACGAGCTGTCAATCATTTGTAACTTCCAAGCATGAAGATGTTTTGACTTGGCCGAAGACTGCTAGGTATCTAGTGATCAATCATATCACTCTTTCCGAGATTATAACTTCATTGCGATACCACATGAGGTATCTACAACAACATCTTCAACAACAACCCAAGAAATGGATGTCACCGAATCTTCAGTCGATACAGAATGACACTACCAGCCAGTGCGAAATATCTTTTCCGATAATCTAGAGCGCAAGAAATTTCTGATGTCCATAATGGTATCAATATCATACACGCATGAAAGACAGGTGCGATAATGGTGGTCATTGATGTCACTATTCTTGGTTGGACCAATTCTTTTGCTATTCTTTTATTTTTTTATTTCCCTATAAACCTTTCATGCATGCTATATGCACGTCTCAAACTTTTACAAACATTCGCTACATTGTTGCAGCTCTTTTCACAGAGTATTGACACCCGCTTCCCCATTTTGAATATCCTTCAGATCCATTTCCCATCACTTCAACATTCAGCTGCCCCTCAACTATACAGTCGCTTCCCTAGTTTTTTGTTCCTCGCTCCTCCCTCCAACACTCCCCTCCTCTAAACTTCTACTCCTCGCTTTCTTTATCTCTCTCCCCTTATCACTCCACGGGAAATGCCATACTGGGACCGTAAAAAAGCTATTCGAATCATCCGCCAATCCAGCTAGTGTTATATACCACGCTGCAAATGTTGCTAGGAGTCCAAACATTCCGCCTGCTTTTTGTAGAGCCAAATTTGGACCTGCTTCTCCAGGATACAAGTAGGCGAGACCGAGCATTAGGAAGGTGAGATCAGCCGTAAAGAAGAGAAAGGAGAAGAAGACGGTGGAGCGAAGAGTAAGGATCCAGAGCATGAAGGTGAATATAAACCAGCCCTAGGGAGACATTAGTTCGTGGAATTAGGGGGTCGAAGGGGCGTATGGAGGAAGAGATGGAATACTATAAGGAAAAATCCAAATGCATAGTAAAAATGCAATGGATTTTCATAAGAGGCTTGAATTCCAAATCCACCTGGTGTCAAGATAATCGCGAGAGATATCCAAAATCCTCCGTAAGAACTTAATGCTGTGGCACCAAATGTATTTCCAGCTGCCATTTCCCTATATCATTCCTCGTCAGCGAAAGCTCTCCACACTCTAATCTGCTCTTTCTCCGCAATACATTGACTTTGCATAAGCCAACACATATAAGAAAAGAAACATACCACATGCCTGCTAATAACTGAATCAACCCGCCATACCCAAAGGACAACGCAACCACAATATTTGGCTGTGAAACATCTTTCGTATGCCAGTTTATCAGGCTCAATACAAACGTCGTCAATGCAAAGGCAGCAAGTCCTAAAGGCGCAGGATTTGCTATGTTTTTCTTAGAAGGTCGATACAGCCCGGGCTGGTGGGCACCAGCAAACGGGGCAAAGTAAATGGAGTTGGCGGAATTGCTATGAGCGTGGGCTAAGGGGTTGCCCGTATAGAGGGCGGGATTAGGAGTGTAGTCATGGTGCGATGCTGATGCCATTTTCGAGTAAAAAATTGGGATATGGGGTACGAAAGAGAGCAGAAAAGAAAGCAAGAAAGAGGGGTTCATATACTTATTTGACCTTTGTAGCAGTCACTTACATAGCGATGATCTACGCCAATACCCTTGAAAGCAAAATAGCCATCAACTTCGGACTATTCTTTCCATCCAAGAGCAATATCATCCGTAGCAACAATGCGGAAATTTATTTCTTTCCGCTGTGACGCGATGCAGAGAAGCATCATTTGTATCTGAGCGTTCTTCTCCGCACTCCACGTTTCCACGTCCATACAAACGCATGTGCTGGACATGCATGTCTTAGATTGACACCAAAGATCGACATCTACGAACCCTTACCCGGTTCTTAGGTATAATGTCCATCGCGGAAAGATGTGGTTGACGTACGCAGCGGCGGTAGTTGGAAGTTGGGTTTTTGATGTTGTGACCATGATTCACGTCTTCGCGTGGAAGGGTGTGATTTTATACTTAGAAGTTGGGATGTCGTCGCGAGACAAGATGAAGTTTTCATTTTCACATTTGATATAAGGTTACCATATATAAAGGGGGTTATTAATATTATTTGTGGAAATTCATTTGGGAATAGAATCGGATGTCGACATGAATGGCGTTGGTAATGGTTGGGACAAGTTGTCTGTGTGGGGATAAACTCAAAGGTGCCGTCATGATCTGTTGGCGCTAGTGCTCTCTAGCTCCATTTTTTGAGTTAGGTGCACGTGAGTGCGAATTGACTCTTCCATTTGTCCTTTTTTGAATCACGATTTCGGAGTTAAGTGATTCATGTTAATCATACTTTGCGGTGATATTGACGGAGTGAGATGAATTGGAGAGCTATCTCGAGGCTATTTGAGTCCGGTCCACTTTTCATTACCTAATTCCCTAGCTCCGTCTCTAAACCATGCGATCGTCGGTTCTGCAATATCAAGCTTCTCTCTCTTCATGAGTTTTTTGGGCTCGGGGTTATCGACTACAGGCTCTGCTGCAGGGGCGGCGTCTTTGACCTCGGAAACTTCATAGACTTCCAGTATTTTTACTGTCTTCAGTTTTCGGAGCTCTCCTTCAAGCAAGGAGGTTATGTACTTTTCGTGAACACTCCTTCCTGCATCCAAAACCCCCAAGTTGAGTAGTAATAACAAGTCTGGATGGGGGTCTTTCTGAACTTCAATCACCAGCCTCTCCAAACCAGTACAGAAACTAAAGATGATTGGAATATACAAACGAAGGGTATCAATCAGGTCCTTGGAGCACAACGATCTTGTTGAACTATTAGGAGTATGGGTGGAGCCGCGACCGTCACATATGTGTAAGATGACTGGTCCACTGAATTTTAGAGTCTTTAGCATTCCAGCCTTTTCTTTCCCAATTGCTTGGAGAAATCGGAAAAAGTGATCGTGATAGCTGTAGGCACACCAATAATCCTTTAGTATCGGGTTACCCGAGCTTTTAATCAAGCGAATAGCGTCAATAAGGGCAAAGGAATCGAGTTCAAAGGAATCGGGTTTGAGGCTTCCAATTTGCCCTGTCTCGCGAATTCGTGTCAATAGTAACGAAGCTTCACTTAACGGGAACTGGGCTAATTCGGTTCCGGGTATATTCCAGCCGCGTGTATTCTCGTCATCGATCCAAGAAATAGGACTGCCGGTTACACTCCAATCCATAGTTGTAAAGTGGAACACTTTTTCCTCATACAACAACCTAGTTGCATTGTCTCTGAAGCTTTTGCACACCCGTAGTAGAGTTGCGTCTATCCTGGGGCGATATACTCTTCGAAGCTTAAAGTATGTTCCTTCTTGGTCTTTGCAAGGGTGTGTGATGACAGTATTAAAGCTGAGTTCTGATTTGAGACTCTGCTCACCATCCAGGGAATAGGTCTTGTGGGACTTGAATGCCCATGCCCAGTCCGATGTTGTAACATCCGGTGTGATTGCACGATCCTCGATTAACAAAACGCAGCGGGAGATCATATCAATGATTTCTGTAAAATAAGATTAGCAGGGAACAATCCAATGGCAGAACAATTAACGTGTGGGCTCATGATACTATGAGAGATTTTGGCATGATAGTGCTCTTGAATCTTCTTTCGGTTTCTTCGAAGTCTTATAGAATGATTGTTTCCATTTCAATAACAGATGGCACAATCGAACCATGTATTTCGGAAAGAAATGAGTGAAAGATGGATCAATTATGATACCGGGCGTTGAAGAGGAGCTCATGCTTCATGCCACCATTGTAAAATGAGCAGCTTACCTTGAGGAAATTTCAACAAGTGTCGGTCATGATCCCGAGGCAATGCCCATTCGCTTTGACTCTGATGTGCGACCAAGCTCTGAAGTCCTTTCTTCTTTGGTCGATCAATCATGGCTAATGTCGGAGTATTTTTGGCAACATGATATGTTCTCTTTCGGGGGCCACAGCTATCTTTCCTCTCGAATCTGGGAACGATGGCTGTAAAGTATTGAATATCTGCGATTGACTAAATAAGTATATTGCACCCTCAGAAAATCTCAAATAATTTGTGAACTTAGATTGAAAAGTCAACATACCAGAGCCGCAGACATAACGAAAACCATCCTTCCAAAAGTAGCGACCTTCAATCCAATGCTTCTTCGCATACTTCTCTAGCGCTCTTGACGCGAGTTTCTCGTCAGGAAACTCTTTGCGTGCGGCATCAAGATCGTCTTGAGTCATCGGCGGAAGATTGTTGATATGTTCGCGCGGAACGCGGGGAGGAAATCGTGGTGGCATCTTTATTCTGACAATGCGCAATTTTGAGAGATTGAAGAAGCTTCTGAATATGAATGAAAGAAGAGAGAAGAAATCACCATCAATCTTGTATCATTCTATTCAAGACTTCTTGTTGTTGTGACTGACGCTGAAATTGTTACTGAAAGAAACTGAACTTAAGTTGAGACAATTGATTCGAGATTCGAGGTATACGAATGAGGCGCGTGCCAGACTTCAGTTCCCAGTCTTATCAGATCTTTGATATTTACTTTCTTCCCGCTTTACTCAATTCATGTATGTCGTCCAGTCAAGTCAGATATTACTGAAAAGTAACACATTTCACGTGCCGACTTTGGACAATGAAAACACGGGAAATGATCCTTGGTTACTCACAACACAGTACCATGGCCTAACGGTCAGCTTATTACTTGCAAGCAGACATCTTGCCCAATTCCAATGTGATATCGACACAACATAGGTATAGAATTATACAATCGAGTAAAGAAAAACAATGAGATGGAAGAAAAAACACTTGGAAACCACCAGGGAATCAAGAGCGATCAAAGTCAAAGACACGGAAAGAAGTGTCTAATTTGCATCTTGTCAAGACTTAGTTGTGAAATGTTAGCCAGAGCTCATTAATAGTGTAGATCAATGGTTTTATAGTTGAGAAAAGAGTCAGTTGGCAGAATTTTGTGTTTCAACAGTCGATTTGTTATTATCACAATTTTTCGAACATAAGCACCTGGAATATGAGTGTAGAATATTGTTTCATTTATTAAAAGACATATGTACTATATACTCAGCACTTTGACTCTGTAAATGTAATGCTTAACATATCTGGATGTCTGATGATTGGTAGCCTTGCCCTTTGAAAGGTTCAATCCATCAGGTTTGCTTCTGAAACATCAAACAGGAGTTTCAACAGAGCTACTGGCATTGTCGTCGCCAATGTCCAAAGCTTGCATCCTGCTCTCCAGCTTGGCTTTCTCCAGAGCCTTAAGCCCCCGCTGGCGAGTTCTCTCAGAAAACCATTCTTCAGTAGCTTTCGCACACTCTACTTTCTCCTGGATGTTCTCGTACACCTGGAGATGTTGGACGGTGCTCAACCCTCTGATTTGGGTTTCCAGCAAATTTTGCAATCTTGCATACGAATGGGTTTCTCGTTCATCCCGGTCAAATTGTGTAGGGTTTGACCTATAGTTGTCGCTTGTATCGCGGTCTTTCCAGATGGTAATCACCAACTTTTGCAAGTTCGTGCAAAACCTCTTAATGAGAGTAATGTATAACAGAAGACTCTCGATTATGTCATCTTGGCAATACTTGCGAATTTTTGTACAGCTGGAAACCTGGGAGCAATGATGTTCCTTGATAGGTCCGGCGAAACGTAAAGTCTTGATCATAGCGGCTTTACTGGGTCCAATCGCACGAAGAAATCGTACAAAGAGATCTTGATGGATGTCAAAGTCTAGATCCAACACTGGTGTTCTGTTCTCAATAATAATGATAGCATCCTGGGCGATTTTTTGTCGTACATCTATAGCCTCTGGGTCATCTCTTCCCTGACAAAAAGCCCTCATGGACGAAGAGTTTGGATACAACACGTCTTCAACCAGGCTATCTGGGGCGCCTAATTTGCCGGTTTTTGTTGTTAAGAACTCGAATTCGTTTCCTGTATATAAAAATTTGTTTCCCTGGTCGCCGATGCTCTTGCAGACCCGTAGAATTGTTGCATCTATCGGATCGCGGCAAACTCTACGAAGAACAAAGTATTTCCCCTGGGAATCATATCGTCGCTCGTGGATTATTGTGCTTAACCCAAGAGTTCCCACATCAGGCGTATATGAAGAAGTCAAATACTCAGACGTAAGTCCGCCTAACGTGTAACTTTGGTGGAATTTGGAGTCTCTGTACTTGTGCACCAGGTTCGAGGTGGAGACGTCAGGAATAATAGTGTGATCCTGGGTGCTCAATGTGAAACCAAAAATTGAATCCAGAATTTCTGCGTCCAGATGATTAGTATTCAGTTTGAAATTGGCATTTTGAAGCTAAGGTACCTTGTGGAAAATTCAATAGATGACGGGGATGATCACGAGACAAGTTCCACCCTGTTTCGCTCCGATGTGTGAGTAACTTTGATAGCCTCTGTGGCTTTGGGGTATCAATTTGGGATAGAGTTGGAGGGCCACCCAGTGGAATCAAGTACTTCTTATAGTTGTACGGACATCGAACTTCTCTGGTTCTAGGTACCCAGATTTGATGGTAGACGACATCTAAAATGATCGGAGTAAGCAAGAAATCTCCAAAATGATAGATTGTTTGTGTGATTCTAACATACCTTCACCGCAAGTATAGCTGTGATTGTCTTTCCAGAACCATCTATTGCTACTTCTTCCGTAACAATTAGCGTAGGCATACTTTTCGAGAGCCCTAGATGCCAGCTTTTCCTCTGGGAACTGGCGACGTGCTTGTTCTAGATCCTCCGGAGTATAAGGTCTGAAGGGAATAGTGCGACCAAAACTCTTTGGTGGAGACATTTTGGTGTGAGGTTGATGATAGTGTGAAATTTGGTATTGAAATTGAAGTTCAAGTTGGTGTACAAGCTGGTGTAGAAGCTGGTATTTGAGTTAGTATTGAAGTTGGTATTGAAGTTGATGTTGGAATAGATCTTGGAGGGAAGGGAGCTTAAAAAGACATGGGAAAGAATCAGACTCGCTTGTCTTGACGCTAGTATAATAGAGCAGATACTAAAAGACGCACTAGCGCACCAAGATTCAAATGAAACATCCAAGCGTATATACTCAAGATGCCGTATGGCATATTTCAGTGGGAATTTACAGGAATATTTCTATTCACTCTACTCAAATCTGATTTCCGTATTCATCACTAATTGGCAAATTAGAAATCTCAGTCAAACAAACTTACTGGAGTCACCTGTCGTAAAACTTGGGAATGGTCGACAGTTTTGAGTAAAATCACTGGTTTGGTAACTCTACAGGGTTATTGAATCACGATTGTAAGAGTCAAACAACATCAGATGATTTAATGACATTTTTCAGTTGAGTTCATTCATTACTAGCTAAAAAACGAGATCCATAAGTCAAAAGACTTAACCAAACTCCTAGCATGCCGGCCAAATGATACCAAATCATCCTAGACTTGAGCCTCTCAATCTTTTTTCCACGGAGCGTTTGTTAAGCACCCTCGATTGATATTAAGCATTTGATGTCCAACCTCTGGCCCTATCCTCAAACCACTTACATGTTTCTACAGCAAGAGGAAACTTCATTGGTTCGTAAAGATGATTTTCATCGGTTGGTTTCTCTTCATTCCGGGTGCAAAGAACCAAAGTTTTGACTGTCTCTAACTTTCTAAGATGATTTTCCAGGAGCGGAGTAATAGTTTGCCGGAAGCTAGACCATCTCAACTCTTCTTTATTGTTGTAACGACGATGAATATCCGGAGCGATGTTCAAGACAAGCTTTTCTAAGCGCGGACAAAGCTCACGGATGAATTGCAGGTAGATGAGGAAGTTCAGCATAAATCCCTCACCACAATTCCTATGATGAGCATTTGCTGGACCGCAGTGATGACTTTTCAAGGTACCAGAAAACTGGAGAGTTTTGATAAGCTTCGCATTTTCCGGGCCAATGGTGTAGAGAAATCTAACGAAAGGATCATGGTAAGCCCAACCTGCGAGATCTTTGTCGCTAACAGATTGTTTTACTTGAGACACTACGTTTTTAACTTCGGCTAACCATTCTCCGTATGGCTGTAATGCCCCAACAGTGTCTATGTGCCTATCTGGCTTGGGGGTGGTAGAAGTTGAGCGAGGTCCATCCTGATCGTACATCATTAATGTTCTTGGGTACCTATAAGTTGGAATGTCAAACGTAAAATTGTTATGTCTGTACAACATCTCGGTACCATAACCGTGGAAATTTTTACATGCTCTGAGACAGCTTGAGTCAACCATTGGACGTAAAATATTTTGCATCTGAATGTAAGGCCCCAATTCATCGCTCAATTCAGATTTCTTGATGGATTGCGTTCCTTTCTCGAAAAAAGTGTCTTCAAACATTCCAATGGATGGACGGTATCGTTCAGCAAAGGCATAAGCGCGGTATCCATTACACGGAAGTTCTTGTCGAATGGGTCCAGGGTAAGGAGGACGAGCGATTTGGTAATAGGCTTCTTGGTAGTCGCTGTTTTTGTTACTAGTCATCGGTCTAGGAGCCAAAGAGCCCATATCCTCGCCGACAATGAGATTAAAACCAATAATCTTGTCCAGAATCTCTATAATTTGAACAAAAGTTAGTCATTATCTGCATGAGAAATCATAAGAATTGAATGGTGGCAAACTTACCCTGCGGAAAGTTGAGCAAGTGTCTAGGGTGAGATCTCGGTAGATTCCAACCTCCCTCACTTGGATGAATTCCAATTGCTTCGCGAGCTATACATGTCTCCTTAGATACACTATCTACGTCTTTTAGAGAAACCGGAAATTCCCAGTAATCTTCATAATTCTGAACATTGGTTGTTGACGTCCAATGCAAAAGGTTCGTCCAAAGGCGAGGTTGGGCTTTATAATGATGATATTCAATATCTAAAAAGATTATCAAGTTAGTATGTATTGGATGATTGCAGTTATAAGTGATGCACATACCTCTGCAAATAATATGGCGCATTCCGTCTTTCACTAACCATTGTTTGTGGATCCAGCGAGCAAGTACTCGTCTCTGAAGAGCATCCTGAGGAGTAAGATCTGGGTATTCGGTACATGCGCGGAGCTGCTCTTTCTGAGTATTATGCTTCTCAATATAAGATTCTTTCGCAGACATCTTTGGTCTTGATGGGAGATTGAAACAGCTAGATATTGAGTTCGATAGTTCCATCTGAAAGTTTTGTGTGTGTAAGATAAAGTTCTTGATGAATAGAGTTCTTGGTGGATGAAGTTATCGATGAGGGGAGTCTTTGATAAAAGAAGGTTTTGACGGAAGATGAGAAGGAGAGCTAGAGATTTTTTTTTCGAAGGGGGGAGTTATTTTCCTTATAACCACTGCCGAAGACTTCCTGAAAATATCCACAACCGTAAAAAAAAAAGAGTGTAATCAAGATTAGCGTCACAGCTAACACCGTATCATAGATCTATTTCATAAACATAGACGGAATTATAATTATATATCAGCAACAACAGCCTTTACGGTCAACTCTATAGGTTTAAACAGACATTTCGATCTGTATAAACGTGCCGTACTAGAATCTACGTCGAGATTCACACCGTACCACATATTGTGATTAATGATTCTACGTTGAGTGTGAACTATTAAACATCACCAGCAACATTTACGGCTAGATTAACAAGCATTACTATGTGCTCCATGTTTCACTTATTAACATTGATTAATTTTGTGTGATTTCTAATTCCTCACCTCCTTTCGTTCGATTTAAGCACTGCCAGTTAATTATAATTACAGCAGTGTATAATAATAGTTGCATAATACGAATCATTATTTACGTAATTAATATCTTACGCTCTGAAACAACTTTAGATCTGTCAACACTTGATTAGAATTTGACCGTAATTGTAATCTTACGATACGGAACTTACGGAGAAATTCAAAGCCCCCTGACAAGAAACCCCGCGCTCGCTTAGGAAGTACTAGCCTAGATTTTATAGTCTATACCACCAATACATTTTATGTTGTTCACAAAGCCAAGTGCCATATGATCTAATAAATACGGCCATGCAAAGGTTGCTTGTCGTTCTCGATTTATAAAATATGAACCCTGCGAGTCTTCAATCCTCAACCGCTCTTTTCGCTGCTCTGTCCATAAGCCATTGCATTGTCTCTGTTGCAAGACTAGATTCGATAGGGACTTTTTTATCACTTTGCGAGAATCTGGGCTTTCTACTGTCAATAGTACACAATGATAGGGTCTTGACAGTTTTCAGATCCCTGATTTCATATCTCACAAGGGAATACAAATCCGTTTCACAGTTGTTGTCCCTTTCTATTTTGAGATTTTATTCGACTCCTGTAGACCTGGATGAATGTTTGAAGTAATTGTTTCCACTCCTGGACAAAATATGTTGATGGACTTGACGTAAATTTGCAGATTAAGTCGCATGTCATCTGACCATGGGAAGGCACCATTATCTCTAAGCAAACGGCCTATAAAGACACATAAAAAACATGCGTCTAAGATGCAATCACTAACTCGTTGCAGCATAATTAATAGATCCGTCTTGCTACCCATCTCAGAATTGCAAACAACGTGAGATTGAGTTCGGATCTCTTGCAAGCACGGCGAGTAGGACCAAGGATCAGATTGGCATCATGGACCAATGAAACCCGGAGAATCAACACTGTAGTCTTTTTCTCGATAAATCGATGATTTATTGGTTTTACAAGTAACTACGTCTGGGACCAAGGAGTCTTGATCTTTCTCTAAGACGAGAACGAAACTAAGAATTTGGTCGATGATTTCTATACCCAGCACATGAGGCAGCCATAAAAATCACAGATAGAATACATGGCATAGACATACGCTATTTCCAATTTAGGTCTGAAGAATTATTATACACCTTTCAGAAACTTCAGAATATAAAGAGGGTGCAACCTAGGGTGATCCCAAGAGTCTCCAGAGTCCAAGCCAAGTAACTGATGTGAACGTATGATCGAGTGAGAAGTTCTTTCAACTTCATAGAACGCAAATACTTTACGATAATCCGTGTTGAAGATGAAAGTGGCTAATGTGCCACGGGGTTGCCGCTTGTTGTAATAGAGGTTTGTGTCTAAATAGAGGTTATCAGCACAAATGTATACGTAGATCCGACGTCGATAGAAGCCAAAAATTAACTTACAGGGTCCAATAATATGCTGCGTACCATTTTTCGTAATTCCATATGGCCGATCTAGTGTTTGAGAATGTACTTCGTCAAGGCACTAGGGGCACTTATTAGGTATCTGAGACTCATTATGAAAATCATGGGGAACAGTGGCTTTATTACTGAGTCTTTGCTTAAGAGATATAGTGATTCGTCTATGTATTCATTGTCACATGTCTTCCAGGAAGAGGCAAAAAGAGAGAAGTTTGTATGGAACAACGCTTTACGACGATTTCAGTTGAGCTCACAGGTCTACAAGGAGTTATCTGTTCCACGAAAAATCACATTTGTCAAAAATTTCCTTGTTGCAAAGCTAATGACTTGCCTGAATAATCAAAGTGTTATTCTGAACAGCCAACCTTGTATATGATAGACTTTTCAATCTGAATAACTTTTCCTTTATCGCCTGAAATTATTCTTAACAGAAACCAAAACTAGCTCCTGTATGTAAAGTGCCACAGTTATTTACACTGGATATTGATCAAGTGCTATTCGTGACAGTTGTCTTTCACTTTGGAAGTAGCTGGCTGGTCCGCTCCAGGCAGAATCATTGAATCCCTCAACATGTGTTTCCTCCAGTTTTAATCTCCACTCCACTGATAAATTCTCTACGCCTTGACATAATTTGCTCATGATACACAAAAATGGAAAATTTTGTGGTAGAGATTGCCAGGGTAAATAATACCGATGATGTTGTGGAGTTCCATATGCTTCCAGTATCTCCCGAGATTTTCCATATCCACGCTTCTCAAACTGTGAACCTGATGCCTGCTCGGTACAAAGTACTTTAACCTTTCCCATTTCATCTACGTCGTCCCGGTGGTAGACTTTGTCTCCGTTCTTCAACTCTTATAGTGTAACTTCTTATGAACTTCGTCGGAGTATGTATAGCTGTTCCAGATAGAACCTTAGTGTTGTAAGTTTTGACCTTCGGATGTACTCGTCGACTTCTTCTTTCAGTATCTCCATGCTCCCTGCCCAATGACCTAGATTCTGATCTAACGTGTGATCTGACTGGATCTTCCATCACCATTTGAGGCTGTTCAGGTGATACGATTTGTTGCCGGGTCGTGTTTTCTGAAGCATCACTATCACTTTGATTCTCGTTTATCGAAGATACAGCTTCCCTAGCCAAGGTCCTATCATTATATGTTTTGACCTTTGTATGTGATCGCTGACTTCGTCTATCCGTAATCTCAGACGTCTCGAATGTTTAATCAGGCTCAGGTAGATTCATTGTCTTTGGATTTATAATGGATGCCTTCGATATCTTCTCTTTCACCTCTGTCTTCTCCGTTTCCTTAAATTTTTTCGGAAGAAGCTTGAACATCTTGTTCTCAACTTTTTGCGAGACTAGACTATCTCCCAAACTGAAACTATGAGCAAATATCGACTGCTGATCAGTAGGGCTACAATCTAGATCCGACTCTTTGGCTGATGGTTCAATCCAAGTTCCATGATGAAAACGCTTTGTCGCGTTAGCTATTACACCCTTTGTGCCTGGAATAGTTCTCTTGAAAGCTACTCCACTCGTTTGATTGAGTTCTCTATTGTTTGAAGGCATGGCTTGGCTTTGTGCTGCACGGGTTGAAATCTTGCGTATATCTTGAGACTTTGATCGCACCATCTTGATGTAAATTGGATTCGATAGATGTTTTTGACAAGCCTGACTTTCCGGGTTGAAAACAAGATAATGTTCGCTATAAATTTGTTAGATATATACACTTCATCTATATTCCATGTGGAGTATTTGTAGTTGTGGATTCAGAACTTACCAAGAGAGTAATGAAATGGAGACTGAGAATAGAAAACTATCATGTGTAAGGATCGAGCCTGTACGTATTCCTCCTAGCCTGATAGAAATCTACGATGTGACAAAATAAACTAATCTGGTGACTAGGCTATAGCTTTTGAGTCGCAACTTTTTGAGATTGCTTAGAAGCAAATTTGGCAATGACTTGTCCTGGGAAAAAAATTGTTTATCAACACTTAGAATAATTTGAGATACCAGTGAATCTTCCTGAAGAGGAAGTTACTTTCTGCCAATAAGAAAACTTCAAGTCACAGGAACCTTCTACTTCGGGTCAAACTACATATTCATTAGCAAGATAAATGAACCTTGGCATTTATTTGTGATTCTTCCTCAGGATCCATATACATTATTCTATGTGTGAAATTCATTACTACCTAGAAACATTGGCTGCTGGTAAATACTTCAATTTCTTTCATTCTTATTGATATTCATTCATTTAGCCATGGCAGGACAAACCAAAATGGAATTTCTTACGGTATTTTGACATCTGAGAACGAGGCGTATATTCAACATGATAGAGAAAAGCATGCCATGACAGACAGTTTCTGAGGTTATGGGCACAATATAATATTACATGAACAATGAATTCGAATATTGTTCATCATTCTATCACAGAGTTAAGGCTCTTGAAAATTGTATTGAGTGATCATCCTGTAGGAAAACCAACACTACCCAGGACAATATAGTCTTAGATTTAACCTCCTTTGTATCCTCTTCAGTTGGGAATAGAATCTCCAGAAATTCACTAATATGTCATTGAATCCTTCCTTGATTTCCACGATATTCATACACAAAGCATACTTGTTAGAGTCCTAAAATACTAACTCGAGATTTGAGTGACAAAATTTGAGTGACAAAATTTGAGTGACAAAATTTGAGTGACAAAATTTTGTCCGACCAGAGCAACCATGATGAAATTTTACCAAGGGAAATTCAATACATTCATGACCCTTCTCTTCTTTATCACTCATGTTTCATGAGTCATAAGAGTCTTCTGTCTCTCATTCTCCTCATGTTCCCATTTGTTGGTTCTCTCTTTGAACCACCCAGTAACCTTCCTTTCCAGTTCTTCTACTCTTCTACGATGAAGTTCAGGAAAAGTGTGAGGTAGTTTAATTGATCCAGGCTCAAGGATGTTGGAGTTTGGTTCAGCTTCCTTCCATTGATTTATCTCAAGACGACGAACCGTCTTCAGTTGTCTCAACAGCTTCTCGAGAGCTTCAAATCTGACAATGGCCCTTTCTTGTGCTTGAACGATTGGAAAGTTCATTTTATCCTCTCCAATACCAATTACCAATGTTTGGAGACGGGTACAAAACTTGTTGATCAACGGGATGTATAATTGAAGGCTCTCATACAAGTCTTCCTCGCATCTCAGTGCGGGTTCAAAACGTTCACACCTATGTGTAACAATTCTTCCGTGGAAATGTAACTTTCTGATCATAGCAGCTTTGACTGGGCCAATGACGTGTAAGAATCGGATGAAGTGATCGTAGTAGAGATAGTCATCAAGATCAAATGTTGACATCTGTGTTTTAATTGCATGGATTGCCATCAGAAAGTATCCATCGGGGTCAGAACTCCAATTTGTTCGAAAATAGTGTTTCAGCGTCATAAACTGCTTGTTTCTTTCCCCAAAGGCCAGATATCTTGGGTCTCCATCGCTTCCAAGCGTCATGGAGAATTGGAATACATTCTTTCCATACAATATCTTTGTCCCTTGAACTGAGATGGTCTTACAAACTCGAAGTATTGTCGCATCTATCATTGGACGGTAAACTTTGTGAAGCATGAAATATGCACCTTCTGAATCATGATGTTTCTCGGTGATGATGGTGCTCAAAGGAAATTGATGGTCCAAATGTTCATTGGTAATTAAATCTGGCGGGCCAAGAGATGGTTCATATCTCTTGCCGTCCAATGTATACGAATGTGACATTTTATATGAACCTCTTTTGTTGCTTAAAGTGACATCAGGGGTGATAGTATGATCTTTGGTGACCAACGTGAAGCCCAGGATCAGATAGAGAATTTCTGCAAACAGAAAGATTAGTATTCAAAGGCTCTATGTTTTAAATGATATCATACCTTGAGGAAAGTTAAGTAAGTGATGTGGATTGCTTCGAGGCAAATTCCATTGACTTTCACTCATGTGTGTGACCAAATGTGAGTTTGACTTTGGGCTATCAACATAAGATAGAGATATGGTGTCCATGGTTGAGACATAATAGTAATCATATATATACCATTCTTTCTTGTACTCAGGGACTATTGTGTCGTAGTAGCGAATGTCTAAAGGGATTTAAGTAAGTATGGCCATCAAAATTAACCCTTAGAGAAGGTTGTAAAACATACCTGGACCATAAATATATCTCATGCCATTTTTCCAGAAGAATTCATGGCCATGAATTATACCCGATCTCCCTTGTATTACTTGTTCAGTCTCTGTTGATGCCGGGTTGTTCCCGAAATATCGTTCAGTAACAGGTTTCATCTTGGATCGAAAATCAAGGTAAGTCCAGGGTGTTCTCCATCCTTTGAGCATCTTGCTTCTTCAAGTATACTGAGTGTTGAGAAGAAATAGACTAAGAATGATTAGGCGTTGATTTGATTTTTTGGTGGATGAATTTCAAAGTTTGGAAGATGTAGCTGAGTTGGATCCGAGATAAAGAAGAAAGATGTAGAACCAAAAGAATGGTGACAAAGGTTCTAGATAAAGTAATACATGAGAGAGAGGGAGAGAGTGGCTAAATAGCCAAACAATTTCCTCGGGTAGACAGTAGTACAGCCTTCTACTGTATCATATACCATACAGCATCTGTAGCCAAGTATGTAGGTAGGCATTTCAAGAACCGTCTCTAATTAATAACAAGAAACACAATATAATGACACACTCTAGCCTGATTCATCCCTCCTATTACACTCAACTCGACTATTATATCCGCACTTGATTTCCAAAGGTACAGCAAGTATATAAAGGCTACTGTTGACTACTGTATCGAAAAACATTGAACTATTTTGCTATTTTACTATACTAGCTTCCCTATTACATTCGATAAACGCGACATTAGACCTAACATCAAAGAAGAAAAAGCCGTAATCCCAACTCACCCTAACCTTTTATAATCTACTCCTTATAATCTCCCGAATAGTAACCTAACATGTACCCAAAACCACACTCATACATAATACACAATCCCCCATCTCCATCCCTCATCTTCTCATCCACAAAAACACCACCGACCCACCAAGCCTCCCTAATCTCCAACTACGAATTTCCCACTCAAACTACGAACTACATACTTATTATACTCATATATAAGCCTCCTATATAGAATACACACCTCAAAAACCAGAATTCAAATTCATAAAACCAAATATGCTCATCTCAATCTCAATCTCCATCTCATCTTGATTCCAGTCTCAGTCTCTTAATGTCGGGATATCAATCATGTGATCATACAGAGGGAGCTGTATTGACTAGCACAAACGCTAGCGCAGACGCTAGCCTTTAATCTATCTATAAATGTAAATAGCTTTACATAGTAAATGATTAAGAACGATTACAACCACAATAGACTAAAGTAAAG